>CM038708.1:44273140-44360640 GCA_021613375.1 Megaleporinus macrocephalus
AGGTATCAAATGTATTTACATTCATTACTCAGGTAGAAGTTTAGATACTAGGGTTTGAAAATACTTCTGTATAAGTTAAAATATCAACTGAAGCTTTTTAATCCAGTAAAAGTGTAAAAGTACTGATTTCAGACCTACTTAAAGTATAAAAGTAAAAGTAATGTAAGGGAAAAATGCCATTTAGGACAAAAGCTCAGGACGCACCACAGGGGTCTATAGTGCACTAGCCCACCTCCCCAAAACCCCCCTTCTTCTAAAAGCCATAATGACTATAATGTTATATTAAAATGTTGATGTTGATAAATTTGGGATGCGCTAGGCTTCCTGTTTCAGCCGCATATACGCCCATTGAACATGAATGTAGTTTAGTACAATGTAAATATATTAAAGAAGCATATCTGTTACAACTGAACATTAACATGTGATTCATGGAGCAGAAGATATGATGACTAGTCGTCTATAAGTATTGTAATGAAGTCAAACTTCAAAGTTATCAATAATCTTTACTGGAATGTAAATGTACATGAATGAAAACAAGCTGAAATGAAAGAGGAGTAACGAGACTATGTTTAAAATGTAAGGAGTAGAAAGTACTGATAATGGAGTGTAAATGTAAGGAGTAGAAAGTACTGATAATGGAGTGTAAATGTAAGGAGTAGAAAGTACTGATAATGGAGTGTAAATGTAAGGAGTAGAAAGTACTGGTAATTGAGTATAAAAGTAAGGAGTAGAAAGTACAGATAATGGAGTGTAAATGTAAGGAGTAGAAAGTACTGATAATGGAGTGTAAATGTAGGGAGTAGAAAGTACTGATAATGGAGTGTAAATGTAAGGAGTAGAAAGTACTGATAATGGAGTGTAAATGTAAGGAGTAGAAAGTACAGATAATGGAGTGTAAATGTAAGGAGTAGAAAGTACAGATAATGGAGTGTAAGTGTAAGGAGTAGAAAGTACTGATAATGGAGTGTAAATGTAAGGAGTAGAAAGTACTGATAATGAAGTGTAAATGTAAGGAGTAGAAAGTACTGATAATGGAGTTTAAATGTAAGGAGTATTAAGTACTGATAATGGAGTGTAAATGTAAGGAGTAGAAAGTACAGATAATGGAGTGTAAATGTAAGGAGTAGAAAGTACTGATAATGGAGTGTAAATGTAAGGAGTAGAAAGTACTGATAATGGAGTGTAAATGTAAGGAGTAGAAAGTACTGATAATGGAGTGTAAATGTAAGGAGTAGAAAGTACTGATCATGGAGTGTAAATGTAAGGAGTAGAAAGTACTGATCATGGAGTGTAAATGTAGGGAGTAGAAAGTACTGATCATGGAGTGTAAATGTAGGGAGTAGAAAGTACTGATAATGGAGTGTAATTTTAAGGAGTAGAAAGTACTGATCATGGAGTGTAAATGTAAGGAGAAGAAAGTACAGATAATGTAGTGTAAATGTAAGGCGTAGAAAGTACTGATCATGGAGTGTAAATGTAGGGAGTAGAAAGTACTGATCATGGAGTGTAAATGTAAGGAGTAGAAAGTACTGATCATGGAGTGTAAATGTAAGGAGTAGAAAGTACTGATAATGGAGTGTAAATGTAAGGAGTAGAAAGTACAGATAATGGAGTGTAAGTGTAAGGAGTAGAAAGTACTGATAATGGAGTGTAAATGTAAGGAGTAGAAAGTACTGATAATGGAGTGTAAATGTAAGGAGTAGAAAGTACTGATAATGGAGTGTAAATGTAAGGAGTAGAAAGTACTGATAATGGAGTGTAAATGTAAGGAGTAGAAAGTACTGATCATGGAGTGTAAATGTAAGGAGTAGAAAGTACTGATCATGGAGTGTAAATGTAGGGGGTAGAAAGTACTGATCATGGAGTGTAAATGTAGGGAGTAGAAAGTACTGATAATGGAGTGTAATTTTAAGGAGTAGAAAGTACTGATAATGGAGTGTAAATGTAAGAAGTAGAAAGTACAGATAATGGAGTGTAAATGTAAGGAGTAGAAAGTACAGATAATGGAGTGTAAATGTAAGGAGTAGAAAGTACAGATAATGGAGTGTAAGTGTAAGGAGTAGAAAGTACTGATAATGGAGTGTAAATGTAGGGAGTAGAAAGTACTGATAATGGAGTGTAAATGTAAGGAGTAGAAAGTACTGATAATGGAGTGTAAATGTAAGGAGTAGAAAGTACAGATAATGGAGTGTAAATGTAAGGAGTAGAAAGTACTGATAATGGAGTGTAAATGTAAGGAGTAGAAAGTACTGATAATGGAGTGTAAATGTAAGGAGTAGAAAGTACAGATAATGGAGTGTAAATGTAAGGAGTAGAAAGTACTGATAATGGAGTGTAAATGTAAGGAGTAGAAAGTACTGATAATGGAGTGTAAATGTAAGGAGTAGAAAGTACAGATAATGGAGTGTAAATGTAAGGAGTATTAAGTACTGATAATGGAGTGTAAATGTAAGGAGTATTAAGTACTGATAATGGAGTGTAAATGTAAGGAGTAGAAAGTACTGATAATGGAGTGCACTACCGCTCAGCGCCAGCAGAGGTCTCAGTTCTAGGTAGCTTAAAACACACACACACACTCACTCACACCCCTGTCCCTCCTCTCGCATGCCACCTGTAGCTCATCACAGCCAGGCCTTACAACCTCTCCTCACACGTTGTACTCACCAGGCCTCCTTGTGCCTCCGCTGTCTGAAGCTAGCTCCTGCTGCTCCTCCTCCAGTCCAGTAATCTTTCTTTGTTTTCCTCAGTCAAGCTCTGCCAAGATTCCCCATGCCTCGGCGGCTCCTCTCTCCAAAACTACCCCAATATCAGTTGTGATATCTAGGAGATGATAGGTTCCTCATGGCGCTCCACTGAGGGAGTCAGCAGAGTTATATATACAGGGGTTCGACAATGAAACTGAAACCTGGTTTTAGACCACAATAATTTATCAGTATGGTGTAGGGCCTCCTTTTGCAGCCAATACAGCATCAATTGGTCTTGGGAATGACGTATACAAGTCCTGCACAGTGGTCAGAGGGATTTTAAGCCATTCTTCTTGCAGGACAGTGGTCAGGTCACTACGTGATGCTGGTGGAGGACAACGTTTTCTGACTCGCTCCTCCAAAACACCCCAAAGTGGCCAATAATATTTAGATCTGGTGACTGTGCAGGCCATGGGAGATGTTCAACTTCACTTTCATGTTCACCAAACCAATCTTTCTCCAGTCTTGCTGTGTGTATTGGTGTATTGTCATCCTGATACATGGCACCGCCTTAAGGATACAATGTTTGAACCATTAGATGCACATGGTCCTCCAGAATGGTTCGGTAGTCCTTGGCAGTGACGCGCCCATCTAGCACAAGTATTGGGCCAAACCATCACTGATCCACCCCCATGCTTCACTCTGGGCATGCAACAGTCTGGGTGGTACACTTCTTTGGGGCTCCACACCGCAACTCTCCCGGATGTGGGGAAAACAGTAGGTAGATCATCAGAGAACAATACATGTTTCACATTGTCCACAGCCCAAGATTTGCACTCCTTGCACCATTGAAACGACGTTTGGCACGAGTGACCAAAGGTTTGGCTATAGCAGCCCGGCCGTGTATATTGACCCTGTGGAGCTCCTGATGGACAGTTCTGGTGGAAACAGGAGAGCTGAGGTGCACAGTTAATCCTGTTGGATGTGGTTGGTCCTTCTTGGTGGTATGCTGACGTTACCCTGGATACCGTGGCTCTTGATACATCACAAGGACTTGCTGTCTTGGTCACAGATGCGCCAGCAAGACGTGCACCAACAGTTTGTCCTCTTTTGAACTCTGGTATGTCCCATAATGTTGTGTTATTGCAGTATTTAGAGCTAAACTGTGCTCTTACCTGCTAACTGAACTTCACACTCTGCTCTTACTGGTGCAACGTGCAGTTAATGAAGATTGACCACCAGACTGGTCCAATTTAGCCATGAAACCTCCCACACTAAAATCATAGGTGTTTCAGTTTCATTGTCCAATTCTGTATATATGGTACATTTGTTCCAGAAGCTAAAACCCCTCCCAGCTACGTGTTTACCAAAACTCAAGAATTCCACTTTTTAGTTCTTTTACACTCGACAGTCATGAATTCCTGGAAATGTCCAGAGATGAACCCGGTTGACTGACTGAACTTGCTAGGCCAGGATTTTCACACATGCTTTCCTTCATTTCCTGTTGTCCTATTGATCCGTCCACAGCAGATCAAAGTCCACAATCAAGCTCATTGACGATGCCATGCTTTTCCCACTGCACTGAGACAATGCCATGTCATGTGACATCAGATTTGGGAGAAAGATAGTTCATCACACCAGTAAAGCCAAATATCAAACCAGTGTGGTTCAGTAAGCACTGCAGACGCCGAATGACTTTGTTATCTCAGTAGAAACCAAAGCCAGAGTGGACGGTTGGGAGACTGTTGGCAGGACTATTGATGACCCCTGATATCTGGCTAATGCAGATCTCAGCCAGATAGTTAAAGATGAAGGGAAGAGAAAATCAGGAGAGCTCAGTACACAGAACTGTACATACCCTGAACCTCAAACGCTGTTCTTCAAATACAAATCCTACTTTTACAAATCAGAGACGATAAAACAGGCCGAGCTTGTTACGTAACAGACTCACTAATATTTACACCCCAACAAGCTCCCAAAACAACCTGCTGAACTTCAGCTTCCACATCTTTACCAGAATCCTGACCAACTACACCACCATACTAACCACTACACCACCATACTAACCACTACACCACCTTACTAACCACTACACCACCATACTAACCACTACACCACCATACTAACCACTACACCACCGTACTAACCACTACACCACCGTACTAACCACTACACCACCATACTAACCACTACACCACCATACTAACCACTACACCACCATACTAACCACTACACCACCGTACTAACCACTACACCACCGTACTAACCACTACACCACAGTACTAACCACTACACCACCGTACCAACCACTACACCACCATACTAACCACTACACCACCATACTAACCAATACACCACCGTACTAACCACTACACCACCGTACTAACCACTACACCACCTTACTAACCACTACACCACCATACTAACCACTACACCACCATACTAACCACTACACCACCATACTAACCAATACACCACCGTACTAACCACTACACCACCGTACTAACCACTACACCACCTTACTAACCACTACACCACCATACTAACCACTACACCACCATACTAACCACTACACCACCATACTAACCACTACACCACAGTACTAACCACTACACCACCGTACTAACCACTACACCACCATACTAACCACTACACCACCGTACTGATCACTACACCACCGTACTAACCACTACACCACCGTACTGACCACTACACCACCATACTAACCACTACACCACCGTACTGACCACTACACCACCGTACTAACCACTACACCACCGTACTGATCACTACACCACCATACTAACCACTACACCACCATACTAACCACTACACCACTATACTAACCACTACACCACCGTACTAACCACTACACCACCATACTAACTACTACACCACCCTACTAACCACTACACCACCATACTAACCACTACACCACCATACTAACCACTACACCACTGTAATAACCACTACACCACCGTACTAACCACTACACCACCATACTAACCACTACACCACTATACTAACCACTACACCACCGTACTAACCACTACACCACCATACTAACTACTACACCACCCTACTAACCACTACACCACCATACTAACCACTACACCACCATACTAACCACTACACCACTGTACTAACCACTACACCACCGTACTAACCACTATACCACCATACTAACCACTACACCACCGTACTAACCACTACACCACCGTACTGATCACTACACCACCATACTAACCACTACACCACCGTACTGATCACTACACCACCATACTAACCACTACACCACCGTACTGATCACTACACCACCATACTAACCACTACACCACCGTACTAACCACTACACCACCATACTAACCACTACACCACCGTACTAACCACTACACCACCGTACTAACCACTACATCACCGTACTGACCACTACATCACCGTACTAATCACTACACCACCGTACTGATCACTACACCACCATACTAACCACTACACCACCGTACTGATCACTACACCACCATACTAACCACTACACCACCGTACTGATCACTACACCACCATACTAACCACTACACCACCGTACTAACCACTACACCACCGTACTAACCACTACACCACCGTACTAACCACTACACCACCATACTAACCACTACACCACCGTACTAACTACGTCTGGGTCAACTGCGAACACAGAGTCACACCCGCTGGCCAAGTCCAGTCTAATGTCCAACAGCATGTCTGTCTCATGAGCCACGGAACAGATGTCCCATCAGATATATAGGACAAGACAGTGCCGTGCTGTGGGTCCGAGTCATGTGAGCTCACGGGGAAACGTGCCTCCTGTTATCTCTCTGACCACCTTCAGCAGGCGGCCCATCACGGGATATGAATTAGGCCAGCGCTCTCATACTTATGAACCTTTCGTTCTAGATAACCGGTTCTGTTTCCTAGTCAAGGTCCCTTCTTAACGCATGTTGGTGTCAGAGATCTAAGAGGATGAAGAATGCACCTCCTCCTTCTGTGAATCTCCTTAAGACCAATCAAATGTCTCGTCACGAGGAGGTTCACAGGATACATACACCGACCGGCCACTTCATTAAGCATATCTACGGTCATTGTCCACTGTATCAGCTCCACTGACCATATAGGAGCTCCACCTATAGACTGTAGTTCATCTGATTCTCTGTATACTTTATTCCCCTGATGTGTGTTAGCGTGTGTTGTGCTGGTGTGAGTGGATCAGCCCCAGCAGTGCTGCTGCTGGAGTGTTTAAACACCTCCTCAGTGTCACTGCTGGACTGAGAATTACCCACCAAGCAAAGCTATCCAGACAGCAGTGTCCTGTGGGCGGCGTCCTGTGTCCACTGATGAAGAACTAGAGGAACACAAACTGTGCAGCAGCAGATGAGCTACTGTCTCTGACTTTACATCTACAAGGTGAACCAGCAAGTAGTAGGAGTGTCTACTAGAGTGGACAGTGAGGGGACACAGTGTTCAAACACTCCAACAACACACCACCAGCACCATGTCAGTGTCACTGCAGTGCTGAGAATGATCCACCTTCCTAATAGTATCTGCTCTGTGGTGGTCCTGTGGGGGTCCTGATCATTGAAGAACAGAGTAATAAAGTATACAGAGAATCAGATGAGCTACAGTCTGTAACTGTAGCTCCTATATGGTCAGTGGAGCTGATATAATCAACAATGAGAGTAAAACTAGGAGGTGGTTATGACACTAACATGCAAACCTCAGTAGAGACTAACTACCTGAAAGGCTGGGGTCTACTTCTAGTCCAAATATGGAGGTGGGTTAATGTGCAATCCGATGCATGCAGAAAAAGCTTGCTTGCTGTGCAGCTTGGACTCTTGAACAGTTGTTTATTTATAAACAACACACACATATATACAGTGCCTTGCAAAAGTATTCAGCCCCCTTGAACTTTTCAACCTTTTGCCACATTTCCGGCTTCAAACATAAAAATATGAAATTCAAATTTTTTTGAAGAATCAACAAGTGGGACACAATCGTAAAGTGGAACGAAATTTATTGCATATTTTAAACTTTTTTTAGAAATAAAAACTGAAAAATTGGGCGTGCAATATTATTCGCCCCCCTTGCGTTAATACTTTGTAGCGCCACCTTTTGCTGTGATTACAGCTGCTCGTCTCTCGAGTATGTCTCTATCAGTTTAGCATCAAGAGACTGAAATTTCTGCCCATTCTTGCTTGCAAAACAGCTGGAGCTCAGTGAGGTTTGATGGAGAGCATTTGTGAACAGCAGTTTTAGATCATTCCACAGATTCTCGATTGGATTCAGGTCTGGACTTTGATTTGGCCATTCTAACACCTGGATACGTTTATCTGTGAATCATTCCATTGTAGATGCTTTATGTTTTGAATCATTGTCTTGTTGGAAGATAAATCTCTGTCCCAGTCTCAGAAAGAAAAGCAGCCCAAACCATGATGCTGCCACCACCATGTTTGACAGTGGGGATGGTGTGTTCAGGGTGATTTTGCATTGTGGCCAAAAAGTTCGATTTTGGTTTCATCTGACCAGAGCACCTTCTTCCACATGTTTGGTGGGTCTCCCAGGTGGCTTGTGGCAAACTTTAAACAAGACTTTTTATGGATATCTTTGAGAAATGACTTTCTTCTTGCCACTCTTCCATAAAGGCCAGATTTGTGCAGTGTATGACTGATTGTTGTCCTATGGACAGATTCTCCACCTCAGATTAAGATCTCTGCAGTTCATCCAGAGTGATCATGGACCTCTTGGCTGCATCTCTGATCAGTCTTCTCCTTGTTTGAGCTGAAAGTTTAGAGGGACGGCCAGGTCTTGGTAGATTTGCAGTGGTCTGATAGTCCTTCCATTTCAATATGATCGCTTGCACAGTGCTCCTTGAAATGTTTAAAGCTTGGGAAATCTTTTTGTATCCAAATCCGGCTTTAAACTTCTCCACAACAGTATCTCGGACCTGCCTGGTGTGTTCCTTGGTCTTCATGATGCTCTCTGTGCTTTAAACAGAACTCTGAGACGATCACAGAGCAGGTGCATTTATACAGAGACTTGATTACACACAGGTGGATTCTATTTATCATCATCAGTCATTTAGGTCAACATTGGATCATTCAGGTAGGAAACTCGCATGTGTATAAGTATAGCATTATAAAGTGGGTGCTTACTGTTATAAGGATGTGCTATTGCAAACAATAGACTAATGAAGTCGAGTTGACGTTCATTTATACAGTGCTTTACAGAAAACCTGAAAAACGATGAGAAACCAAGGACAACAGTGGCCTAAGCAAGAGCCAGGAACCTTGAGAGGAACCAAGGCTCCAGAGAAGAGCCTGAAGAACCAAGAGCAAGAGGCTAAGAGTGTACAATGAATGGTATTAAATAAAGAAAAATGACAAAAACGAAAGCAGCCTGCGATTGGACAGAAGTCTTTAGATCTACCAACGATATCAAATCACTCCTGCTTTGGCCCAAATTCAATCTTTTCCATCATATCGACGCCGTCCATTGAAAAACAAGTATCTCAGAAATAGCAACTTTACAGGAGAGGCCAAAAACCGTCTTCACTTTTAATGTAAGTCAATGGAACCAGGAATGTTTCCAAGCTACTTTGGAGCATTTCTTTTGGTCCATTCATCATGAAATTTGTACACAATGTAAACGGTCGCTGTGGTATTCGAAAGAGGTTGAAAAATGAAACATGACCAAAATGGTTGTGAAGGAGGTAGTGTTTACCTGTACACAGGTAGGTGAAGGTAGTGTTACAGTTTAGCTGTACACAGGTAGGTGAAGGTAGTGTTACAGTTTACCTGTACACAGGTAGGTGAAGGTAGTGTTAGAGCTTACCACTTTATATAGTATAGTGTAATGTGGATACACAGGTGGGGAATCGAACCCCAGTCTACAGCATGAAGGGCAGCAGTGTAACCCCATACACTGTTCCAACCACTACATAAAAACAGTACAAAAACAACATACCAATTGTTGAAACTGAAAACATTTTTTTAATTATTGATTTATTTATTTTACTTTATTAGATTCAGTTCAAAAGAATAAACAAACTCCAGTTCATGAGTTGAAAAGTGTCGACATTTCCAGAGATATGGTTCATACAATCAATGTCAATGTTGGAAACCTAGTGGATCCATTCGATGGACTACGAACCGCTGCTTTTAGACTTGGTTTTCTGTTTTGGTGGGGTCAAAACCCCTCTGTCATCTATTTTTAGGCGTCTTATCTACGGCAAACATGCACGGGCAGACCACCTATTTGCTTGCTCCTATTTTCTACCGCTGGGTTATGAAGGACTTCTGTGTTTAAAATGGATCTAATGTGTATTTCATAGCTGTTACTAGGTTCCTTTATGCTTATATAGGACTATATGGTTAAATAGGACTATATGGTTATATAGGACTATATGGTTATATAGGGCTATATGCTTGTATATGACCATATGCTTATATAGGACCACATGCTTATATAGGACTATATGCTTATATAGGACAATATGGTTATATAGGACTATATGCTTATATAGGACTATATGGTTATATAGGGCTATATGCTTATATAGGACTATATGCTTATATAGGACTATATGGTTATATAGGACTATATGCTTGTATAGGGCAATATGCTTATATAGGACTATATGGTTATATAGGACTATATGCTTGTATATGACCATATGCTTATATAGGACCACATGCTTATATAGGACTATATGCTTATATAGGACAATATGGTTATATAGGACTATATGCTTATATAGGACAATATGGTTATATAGGACTATATGCTTGTATAGGGCAATATGCTTATATAGGACTATATGCTTGTATAGGACTATATGCTTATATAGGACAATATGCTTATATAGGACTATATGCTTGTATAGGACTATATGCTTAAATAGGACCATATGCTTATATAGGGCTATATGCTTATATAAGATTATATGCTTATATAGGACTATATGGTTATATAGGGCTATATGCTTATATAGGACTATATGCTTATATAGGACTATATGGTTATATAGGACTATATGCTTGTATAGGGCTATATGCTTATATAGGACCATATGCTTATATAGGGCTATATGCTTATATAGGGCTATATGCTTATATAGGGCTGTTTCCTCTGCGAGACATATGCTTTCAAGCTAAACTACTGTAGCCCCCAGTTCTGAGAGCGCCGGCGCTGTGAAGTTATGCAATCTAATGGAATCCGAGACGCTACACATTACAATCTAACTCAGAACCTGCTTTCTCGTGACTGGGCTTGGATGCTGGCGTGAGAGACCTAACTTTACCCCGGAATGACAGAGGGTCTATAGCCAGGATGCTAATTTAGGCCAAATGGACGCATCTGATTAGCATGAACGAGGATACAAGAAGGCTTTTCTTGGCCATCGAGTTTACATGCAGTTGATTTCATTGGCTGGATTCACTTCAGCCTGCCAGTTTAGCAAGCGGACCCCCTGTTTGCTGGATGGTCAGTAACCTACTACTGTTTGTTTTGAAGAAGTGCAGCAGTGTGAGTGACATTAACCTTTGCCTTGCTCTCTTCGAGGCCCGTCAGCTGCTCACACGAGAGCGTTCATTCGCTATCAGTCCATAGAAGCTATAGACTGTTCCAGGAGCAGCTGTTGGAATGCTCCTAACCAGTCAAATGGGTGCAAATTGATGAAGTGGTGCTGATGTCAGGTCAGCATTGAGCATTTTTGTCCCCGGTGTCTCTCATTATGTTGGCACGCTCGAGAAATCCGATTAGCTCGCACATGATCTTCACTCGTTACATTGTGGGTCTAATTGTGAAACCAAGAGGCGTATGCATTTTATTCCAATATTGGATTAGGAAACCAGATTTCTCCCGTGAGGAATGCTGTAACTGCAGTCAGCTGAGGGAGACGCTGTCACAAGGACCGCTCTGGCAACGGCTAGCCCGATACAGTAGATAGCAGGACGCTTCTAGCTTCCAGCTTCTGCTTTAAACACATAACAGAAGAGCTGTATTGGCCCAGACGGGTCTGGTATTTGAGAAGAACGCAGCTAAGCATGATTCACTTCACTGCAAAACGAAGACTCCGGTTCATACAGCGGTGCTGCAGTAAGTTCTGGAATGAGGTTTTCCAGGTTAAAATCAAGGAAAAGCCTTTTCTGGTAATGATCTCGAAAATGGAAGGAACTCTAGTGAAGTCGAATGTCTTCAATCATATGCAATCTGTTCCGCGGTCTGTCAAGCCAAACAGTTCTCAGGACCCTACTGTGCCGCTACACTCTAGTGGGTCAGAGTTGATCACTGTAATGGTCAGAGTTGATCACTGTAATGGTCAGAGTTGATCACTGTAATGGTCAGAGTTGAACACTGTAATGTTCAGAGTTGATCTCTGTAATGGTCAGAGTTGATCACTGTAATGGTCAGAGTTGATAGCTGTAATGGTCAGAGTTGATCACTGTAATGATCAGAGTTGATCGCTGTAATGGTCAGATTTGATCTCTGTAATGGTCAGGGTTGATCTCTGTAATGGTCAGAGTTGAACACTGTAATGATCAGAGTTGATCTCTGTAATGGTCAGAGTTGATCTCTGTAATGATCAGAGTTGATCTCTGTAATGGTCAGAGTTGATCTCTGTAATGGTCAGAGTTGAGCACTGTAATGATCAGAGTTGATCACTGTAATAGTCAGAGTTGATCACTGTAATGGTCAGAGTTGATCACTGTAATGGTCAGAGTTGAACACTGTAATGTTCAGAGTTGATCTCTGTAATGGTCAGAGTTGATCACTGTAATGGTCAGAGTTGATCGCTGTAATGGTCAGAGTTGATCACTGTAATGATCAGAGTTGATCGCTGTAATGGTCAGAGTTGATCGCTGTAATGGTCAGAGTTGATCTCTGTAATGGTCAGGGTTGATCTCTGTAATGGTCAGAGTTGAACACTGTAATGATCAGAGTTGATCACTGTAATGGTCAGAGTTGATCACTGTAATGGTCAGAGTTGAACACTGTAATGTTCAGAGTTGATCTCTGTAATGGTCAGAGTTGATCACTGTAATGGTCAGAGTTGATCGCTGTAATGGTCAGAGTTGATCACTGTAATGATCAGAGTTGATCGCTGTAATGGTCAGAGTTGATCGCTGTAATGGTCAGAGTTGATCTCTGTAATGGTCAGGGTTGATCTCTGTAATGGTCAGAGTTGAACACTGTAATGATCAGAGTTGATCTCTGTAATGGTCAGAGTTGATCGCTGTAATGGTCAGGGTTGATTGCTGTAATGGTCAGAGTTGATCACTGTAATGATCAGAGTTGATCGCTGTAATGGTCAGAGTTGATCGCTGTAATGGTCAGAGTTGATCGCTGTAATGGTCAGAGTTGATCTCTGTAATAGTCAGAGTTGATCTCTGTAATGGTCAGAGTTGATCTCTGTAATGGTCAGAGTTGATCTCTGTAATGGTCAGAGTTGATTGCTGTAATGGTCAGAGTTGATCTCTGTAATGGTCAGAGTTGAGCACTGTAATGATCAGAGTTGATCACTGTCATAGTCAGAGTTGATCACTGTAATGGTCAGAGTTGATCACTGTAATGATCAGAGTTGATCGCTGTAATGGTCAGAGTTGATCGCTGTAATGGTCAGAGTTGATCTCTGTAATGGTCAGAGTTGAACACTGTAATGATCAGAGTTGATCTCTGTAATGGTCAGAGTTGATCGCTGTAATGGTCAGGGTTGATTGCTGTAATGGTCAGAGTTGATCACTGTAATGATCAGAGTTGATCGCTGTAATGGTCAGAGTTGATCGCTGTAATGGTCAGAGTTGATCGCTGTAATGGTCAGAGTTGATCTCTGTAATAGTCAGAGTTGATCTCTGTAATGGTCAGAGTTGATCTCTGTAATGGTCAGAGTTGATTGCTGTAATGGTCAGAGTTGATCTCTGTAATGGTCAGAGTTGAGCACTGTAATGATCAGAGTTGATCACTGTCATAGTCAGAGTTGATCACTGTAATGGTCAGAGTTGATCACTGTAATGATCAGAGTTGATCGCTGTAATGATCAGAGTTGATCGCTGTAATGATCAGAGTTGATAGCTGTAATGGTCAGAGTTGATCGCTGTAATGATCAGAGTTGATAGCTGTAATGGTCAGAGTTGATCACTGTAATGGTCAGAGTTGATCACTATAATGATCAGAGTTGATCGCTGTAATGATCAGAGTTGATAGCTGTAATGGTCAGAGTTGATCGCTGTAATAGTGAGAGTTGATTACTGTAATAGTCAGAGTTGATCTCTGTAATGGTCAGAGTTGATCTCTGTAATGGTCAGAGTTGATCACTGTAATAGTCTCTTACGGTAGAGACTATTGGTAAAGAAATGGTAAAGATATACTACTCCACACATACTGTTTCACGTATACAACTGCACACATACTACTACACACAAGCCTTAAACTCAGAGAGTAAAATTTCAACTTTTATTTTTATTAATATAAATTGCAGCTGCTGTAAAACGTTTTCATACTTGGGACATTAGGTCCCCACATTAGTTTAAATGACTAGAAGGTTCCAGATCTGTTTCTCACCGGACAAGTCCAGACTTGTTTTGGGGTCTTAATCTACGCATTATGTATTATAATGCAATTAAAACACTTTAAAAGGCCATTTTTACCAGGTAGAGGAGAAAAATAGCTAGGGTTAAAGATACAAAGTCATTTTTCCAATACTTGTAAGATTTTGTAAGATAATAAGTCATAAATTCAAGACACTGTTAAACTTTTAGTCATTATTTAGAGAACTAAGAACAACAAGCTGAAAATACAAGCAAAATTTGAGAGAAAATAAGAACATTTCAAAACACTTAGTCAAAATTTTGACATGTGTAATTATTTGGATATATGAAATCATATGTTTGACAAGTAAGTCAGATATTTGAGGGAATAAGCTGGAAATTCAAGACACTAATTCAAATTTTAAGTCATTATTTTAAGAACTAAAGTTGAGAAGCTAAATGAAATTACTCAGAAAACAAACAAAAAAACACGATATTTTTTGAGGTACAAAGACAATTTAGGAAAAAAACTAGACATTATTTTATTATTAAATTTGATAATTATTATTTTTTTGGAAATTATTCTGAAATATCAAGACACATTTCCAAATTTTAAATACATGTTATTTTGAAAAATAATTTGGATTTTGGAGAAACTGAGCCATAGTCATCATTTTTTTAAATAAAATGTCATTGATCATGTATCATTTTGAAAAGATAATGGAATCAAAGGAAAACGTCAAAGTTGGAGATCAGAAAGCTGCTCTGTTTTCTAGAAGTTTCTCGAGCTTAGCAGATGTAAACTAACTGGCTTTAAAACCAGCAATTATAACATAAATCATTGTGAATAAATATTTATTTTTTCTGGGACTCACTAAGTGACCCAAATGATTAGTTCATAAATATATATATGCAATAAATAAATAAATAAATGTGGTAAAGCTAATGACTTGCAGACTATAAGCTTATAACGCTGCTCGGTTATTTTTACCTTTTAATTAAGCGTATAAAAGTCCTTTAGTCCTGGAATCACGTCTGGAATATTATGTTCAGTGTAAAGCCCTACAATCCGCTGCCATTGATAAGATAGGAGCTCCCTCTCGATTCATCAACAGCGTGATCATGTGAACGAGGCATGATGCGGGGGCGGGGCGGCGTGACGTGTAGCGGCGAAGCGGCCAATCGCGGCCTCTGTTTTGCGGCTTCTGATTCGACTGTAAATACCGAGTGTGCTGTCCGTCTCGCTTCGCTCTGCTCTGCGGCTGCAGCTGGAGGACACAGCGGCGGAGGAAGAGAGGCGCTTACGCGAACCGTGCGCGGGATTTCAGTTAAAAATATACGTCAAATCCAGGCTGGAGGTGCAGCCGTCGCTTTCTCTAGCAGATTCAAGCGCTGGACTCGAAAAGAAAAACAAACAAAACAACAACACCATCAAAAACAAAGCAGCAGGCTAGTGGTCGCGCCGCAGCCTCTCCGAGAAGCTGCGATTTGGCTCATATCTCACCGCAGCTCGACATCTCTTGGCGCTTGAGGCGGAGAAGGACGTGGTGGTTTTGGGCGGCTGGCTGGCTGCCTTTCGCCTCGCCGAGTGCCGCTGCCGCTGCCTCGCAGGCCGATCCGAGCGAAGGCGCGGAGGGAGAATGCTAAAGGATGAGTCAGAGGGACACCCTGGTTCATCTGTTCGCTGGAGGGTGAGTAGCCTCGTTATTCTAGCCGCACATATAAACAAGCCGGCCAGTATTAAACAGCCCGGATCAAGCTCATCCAGGCCTGGCTAGCCGCTAACGTTAGCTAGTCTTAGCACGAAGCTATCTCACAGGGTCATGTTGTTTCCTACCCGGTTTGGTTTAAGTTGCTGCGTTTTTCTGGGAGATGTGAAAAAAGCAAGCTCAGCTCGTTCAGTCTGTGCAGACAGCTGTTTGTTTGTTAGCTATAAGCTAAAGCTACCTTAGCTTCTGTATCGAAGGGCGCTACTGGTAACGGTAGCTGGCTAACTGTCAGTGTCAGGTAACGTAACACTATAACCTCCGCCTATTGTGTAAGAAGTTGCTAGAAAATTGCGCATACATGAACCGTATTTGTGTGTATCAGTGTAAATATCGATAAAAAAGCTTATAAATAGATTAATATCTGTAAATATCCTTTTATGCAAATGATCGTCCCGCTCCGTTAAACCGTAACGCATTTCAGCCAATCAGTGATTTGACGGCAGCCAATCAGTGACCTGCGTGCTGTGTTTATTCTAGAATGATCGGAGAATATCCTGAAGGACAAACATAAGTCCTAAATTCTGATCATTTAGACCCTGACCAGCCCAAAAACATGGACAAACACTGGTAGGACATCTCTATGGTTTGGTTCTAAGAGAGAATGAAACCTAAGTTGTGGATATAAATAAGATTAACGATGTTTTAAAGCTTAATAAAGAGCCTAGAATGCATTTATATAGCAGTTCTCTGATTCTGGAACCAGCCTTGTGACCGTAAGGTCGCTGATTCGGTCCCAAGAACCGACAGAACACGACTGAAGTGCCCTTGGGCAAGGCACCTAACCCCTGACTGCTCCCCAGTTGGGCTGTGGTAGGGTTGCCCACCGCTCTGGGCATGTGTGCTCACTGCCCCCTAGTGTGTCTGTTCAGTATCACTGTACGGTTGGGTTTAAAGTATCTATCTGGTATGAAATGAGCCCTTTCTTATGGAGCTCATGAATATTCTAATGAGCTGTGCTTTGGTTGGTTGGTTTACTGTGAGAAGCAGCATGTCACAGTAGATACAGTAAAATGGTCTTCAGTGTAAATAGGCTCCGCCCACATACTGTTTAGTTTGCTATGCTGGTAACGTTACTTATACTGGCTGCTCGCTCTCAGTCTGGAGCTGCTCGTCTCTTCAGTCTCTTCGGTGTTGAACGCTGAGCTGAGGCTGCTCCAGATGTTTGAGAAGTTGTCTGGAGTGACTCTGAGTTAAAGTTGGTCAGGATCCTGTTTAAGATGTGAGAAGTTTAAGAGCTGAAGTTCAGCAGCTTGTTTTGGGAATTTTCAGTTCCACCTTAAATGATGCTGCAGTTCCATTCTGGTGTCTGTACAAGCTGTAGCATTTAAGGTGGAACATCAGATGAAGGATCTGGCGAATAGGAACTTCAGGCTGGTTTAAAGATGAGCATCGACCATGTAGCTCTGACCGTTGGGTTGTTTGTTGGGAAGGAATGAAAAGTGGCGACGTTCCCTTCCCAGCCTGGAATGCCGGATTTCTTCACCATCAATGTGGTTGCTGTTGGGGGTGTATGTGAATGTTGGGGGTGTAAATATTAACAAGTTTAGGATTTTGAGCTCGGCCTATTTTATTGTTCCTCTTTTGTAAAGGCAGGATTTGTATTAGAAGGGGGAATAACAGTGTTGTAAGGTGGTCCGGTTCTGTGTACTGAACTCTGCTTGTTCAGCTAGGGCGGTAAATCCATAGCAAATCCATTAAGATGGAAAGTCGTTTGATCCGAAGTGATTCCATTCTAGGAAATGGTAACCAGACGTGTGAAGCATGCCTCTGAACTAACTACCTCACAGAAAATCAATACATTGACCAGTTGCAGGTGTGCTTCCTGATACCTGAGGGATAGTTCTAAGAAGATTTGAGCCCAAAAATAGATTCTGAGCTACCTTAAGGCCTGTAAGTCAACATTTCTTATCGTGAACACAGCTTCCCAGACTGTTTTTGATAGGGTGTGGATTATAGACCCCTGTTTCGGTGACCACTGCTGCTGTTTCATATCAAGCCATTCTGAATGACTTGGTTAGCATTAGGTGTGTAAGAAAATATCGAATATTATATTCGGGATATTATGTTTCGTGATAGTGTATCGATTCTCAAAAACACAATGACAGTAAGTCATTGTGTGTTGTGTTTAAACCTCTGACCACTAGATGGCAGTGTTGTAATCCATTTTCAGCTCCACTCCAACATTAACAAGCAGCATAAAGGCGCAATGCTATTGTAAGCATTGGCAAAGCTGTTCATATAGTAGGGCTGTGTATTGGCAAGAACCTTGCAATACAATATGTATTGTGATACAGCGGTCATGATTCAATATATCGTGATATATTGTGATTTTTCAAATCCTACTATTAAAACACACTACTATATGAACAGGTTTGGCAATGCTTACAATAGCATTGCACCCTTGTGCTGCTTGTTAATGTTGGAGTGGAGTTGAAAATAGACTGCAACACTGCCATCTAGTGGTCAAAACAACACACAATGATACACTGTCTGCCAGGAATCTGTGTATGGATACTGTGTTTTTGAGAATCGATACAGTATCACCAAACATAATATCCCCATGTTCAATATATCGATATTTCCTTACATCCTTATTCGTGATATTGTGTTTTTGAGAATCAATACAGTGACAGTGAGTGATTGTGTGTTGTGTTTAAACATCTGATCACTAGATGGCAGTGCTGTAATCAATTTTCAGCTCCACTCCAACATTAACAAGCAGCACAAGGGCGCAATTCTATTGTAATCATTAACAAACCTGTTCATATAGTGGTGTGTTTTAACAGTAGGACTTGAAAAATCACAATATATCACTTTGCTTGCAGTATCGCGATATGTTGAATCGTGACCATTGTATCGGCAGGTTCTTCCCAACACACAGCCTCACTGTTTGTGTTTATATGTGGTGGACGTCCACTTTAAGAGCTGCCGCAGCCAAAGAACTTGACACGGACTTGCAAAACGCACTCGGAGGTCAGTGTCTGTCTACCAGAAGGGGAGCGAGCCTGCTTAAAAAGGACCTGTCCTGCTGTCCGGAGAAGTCCTCAAATAGTAAGATGCAGTGGACACGGCCCTGCTGTGTGTACGTCTATTTTTAGGACCCTGAAGAAGAAGAGATTGTGTCTCTTCGTTTGCGTCGTCTTCCTCTCAGCCATTGGAGGAGTCTGATTCCGCTCAGCACGTTGCACGCCTTGTCCGAAGGCCGCTCGTGTTTTCTGGTGGCTTGCTCGCCGGGGGTTCGTATTAAAGGCTGAGACAGATGAGCTGCTGCTTATCTGATAAGGGTTGGAGAACTGTGGCCAGCGTTGGCTGTTAGCAGTGGGGTTTGCTCTCTGAAGGCCAAGGCTGAGCTTCTGAAAGCAGTTATCTCTAATAGAAGGTCAGGCCGACCTCGTAAAGAGTTCGCTTCTCAGGTTTTGGGCTTTTTTCCCAGCTATGAGGGTCCAGTGCCTTTGAAGCTTAAGCTCAGGTAGTAGTAGCATTGGATGCGAATTAGGTTGCCACAGCGTTGAGGCCTGTTAGGTTGGTGTGGGTCTCTTGAAGCCCAGTGCTCATGCTCAGTAGTAGTCTATACTTGCCCAGCTATACTAATCATTGTCCAGCCAGGTCTGTTTTGGGAATTCTTAGTGCTGGAGCTTGCTTTCAGTTTGCTTTTGGAGCTTTCCCCTTTCTCTTCTTCTTCCCATTCTTCTCTGAACGGTTGCCACGCTTCCCCTTTTCTGTCAGAAAACATAACTTGGTTCGTCCATATTTATAAATAAATAATAAATAAAGTAATAATAAAGGAAGGGACACACGTGGACGCGCAGACGAGTGGGGGGATCAGAGCTGAAGACAGCTTTGTTGTGCTCCTGCATCTGTGTGTGATCATGTTTCCACGCTACAGCCGACAGCGAGCGAGTGAGTGAGCGAGTGTGTGAGTGAGCGAGCGAGCGAGCGAGAGAGTAAACTCCAGCAGTAAGAAACGGGAGGCCTCTGTATCTGGGGCGAAGGTCACGGCTGACGCCTGTTTGTGGGTCAGGCTTTTTGAAAGGCGGGGTAAAAATAGAGAGGGAGAGAGAGAGAGAAAGAGAGTCTACTGCTTCAGTCAGGACGAGCGGAACATTAATCAGCGTGCACCGCTTTACACACCAGCCCAAAGACAGGGCAGCAGCGTGGCCCGGCGTGTTACATAAAGAGGCCTCAGACATCACCGGGGACGTCATTGAAGGGTATCCAGCACTGTGCCAGAGTTTTAGGCCCTGTATTGTTATTCATGTTTAGCTTTCTGCCAGGTCTTTGTAGCGTAGCTCGTCCCACGGTTTTCCAAATATCAACACCGTTCCAACTCCAGATTCCGGAAGACAGCAGATTTATTCTGGAATTTTCTTTTTTTTACCATGGACAATGAATGGGATAGAAAAGTGGACGCCAATCTACTGAACTTCTGCTCGACTGACAGACAGACATCATTTCACATACACTCAACAATAGTTGAATTGTTTTTTATTCTCTGGTTTATTTTCTATCATAAGATAGACATCTGTACTATAGTACATTGCTGTATCAAACACAGTGTATTTGGTTATAAAGTCAACTTTGCCTCAGTGTTCTCACTCGAACTCCTACAATACATATATTTATGTTTATCAATTACGAAGTTACGTCAATTAGCATAACATGCATCGATGCCTCGCAAAGGTGGCCGCGCCCACTGAAAGCATGGATTTATCCGGAGCGATCACTCACGTGTATCTAAAGTTGTGGGAGTGTTTCACACAGAAACACAACAGTGTGGTGCTCTCTCAGCTCTGCACAGTGGAGATGATCACAACAGTACAACTGCTATACACGAGACCTTGAAGCAGGACAGCACCTGTTTACTAGTTGTTCTTATTTTAGCAGATTATTTTAAGATTATTAACACATGTAACATGTTTCTTTCAGTAGTACTTAACATATATATATATATATATATATATATGTGTATGTATGTATGTGTGTGTGTGTGTGTGTGTGTGTGTGTGTGTGTGTGTGTGTGTGTGTATGTATGTGTGTGTATATATATATATATATATATATATATATATAAAATATAATGTGTATGTGTGTGTGTTGTTGATCACAGCTGCCTCAGCCAAGAACCTTCATAATTGGGTTCTGATAATCTGTTTCATTTAGCCAGTATAAAAGCCCACCCCAAGCACTAAACCTGTCTGAGCTGGTGGGCCGCTCGGGTGGAAGGAGAAGAGTTAACCCGTGTTTGTTTACACGGGTGAGGTAATGCGGTTCAGCGCAGGCCGTCACTGAAGGTCACTCGCGCTTACCAGGCCTAAGCGTCCTGTACACGTGTTCAGCGCAGCACCGTCTACTTTCACCTTTGTACCCACCGCGTACTCACATGGGGACACTCATGCGGGCTACACATGCTCTCCACGCACTTGACCCATATCCAGCTGTCTGTTTGACTCTCAGTTACAATGTACACACAGTTGCATATGCATCTCGTTCTGGTTCAGCCCCACTTTCAATGTAAATATGTAAACTTAGTTATTGAAGTGGACTGCTAAGGGTTCACAGTGGTGGTGAATGGAACCAGACGTCCACCTCTAAAAGCTCCCACACAGGAAGTTACTACAGTAAATGGTTTGAATGCTCTGATGATGTGATGATAGTGTGATTTGAACCCTACAATATGTTTTAAGCTGTCTCTACTTTCAGTGTAAGTCAATGGAACCAGAATATTATGGCTGTGTAACTGTATTGTTATTCGTTTTTTGTTTTCTGTCAGATCTTCGCCGTGTAACTCGTCCCACAGTTTTCTTAATATCAACACCGTTCTATCTCCAGATTGTCTGGTCTAATTCGGGTTTGTATACAGCTTTTTGATTGGATGCACAGATTCCAGAAAACTACATATTTTTCCTGATTTTTTTCTCCATAGAGAATGAATTGGATGGAAAAGTGCACGCCCATCTACTGAACTTCTGCTTGACCGACAGACACTGTTTCACATACGCTGACCCAAGGCCGACCCCTGCCCATGACTGTAGTGTTGGTTTGACCCGCACTCGTCTGTTTGCCGTTTTTTTCATCCCTCTTTTTTCCCCCATAGAGTCCCATTCATTTTCGGGCATACCCAAACCTCATGGTGTTATTTAACCTACAGCCTTCAAAGTGCCCGTGCTCTTTTAAGGCAGATCCCCAAACACTAATCAACAGACATACTGACCCGCACTCGTTTATTAGTTGTTTATTTATCCCTCGTTCCTCCCATAGGGTCCCATTCATTTTCGGCCGAACCCAAACATCACGGTTTCGTTTAACCTCCAGCCTCAAAACTGGCTGTACTCACTCAAGACATATCCCCAAACACTAGTCCTCAGACATATTGACCCACACTCCTCTATTTGTCAATTACCATCCTGCGTTTCCTTCAGAAGAAGCACTGTTTTGGAGCATTTCTGTTGGTCCATTCTCCAGGAATTTTGGCTTCTGCTTGCGATTGATGTTGAAAAATCTAGAATAGAGATGGACCTTTCAGCACGATTGGCCGATAGCCAATACTGATCGAGGGCGGGGCTTTAAGCCGCGGCAGGGCTACATGTAGTTATTAGCGCAATGAACAGTCTCAGCTTGTAACGTGTCCACTCTTCACCTTTATTACAGCTTCCCTTCTCTTCAGGAGACCCACCTTCAGTTCCTCAAAGAGCCACAACCTCCAAAGTTCAGTTCTTAGCATTTCCAGCTAGTTATCATCCAAATAACCCCAAAACACAGTCAGGGATGTTGAGGTTCTGGACGCTGGGGTGGTCAGTCCATTGTTCTAAGAACAGCAGCAGCCTCTTTGCTGGACGTGTCTGTGTCTCCTTTTCTCAGTCAGGAGCTTCTTAAACAGCTACACATCCTTCCGGAGCCCCTTAGTGTTGAGGTGTCTTCTCTCAGTGGAAAGATGGACAGAAACACCTGCAGATGGTGTCAGATCTGAAGCAAGAGTTGATGTTCTTGATGTTGGTGTTTATCTGATGGGATGGACAGACAGTGTTGGTGGGTCTACCAGGTCTTCCAAGTGGTTGTTAGGAGTGCCATGTTCGGAAGAACTTGTATTCGATGGCTGTTGTGACTGTTCTGAGTTCTAATGCTAATTAGATTAATTTGAATGCTAGTTCTAATCCTCCAGTATTAATCTGCCTAACACCCTGTGAGGTTCCTCCTCTAACCTGTGTTCCTCTTCTTGATCTTCCTCTAGCTGCGGGGGCACCGTTGGTGCTATTTTGACGTGTCCGCTGGAAGTGGTGAAGACAAGGCTGCAGTCCTCCTCTGTAACGCTCTACATCTCTGAGGTGCAGCTGAGCACAGTCAATGGAGCCAGCGTGGCCCGTATGTCCCCTCCTGGACCTCTGCACTGCCTCAAGTAAGTACCTTAGTTTGGTCCTAGTTCACTAACACATAAACACACTAATAGCTTGGGTGGTTGAAACTATTCTCAGTCGAGTCACATTATTATGATGGACTGGGAGGCTCAGTAAGGTCCTGGTAGGTGGTCACAGGTATCTGGAGCCATGCTGACTGCAGTGCATCCCACAGCTGCTGGAGGGAGCATGGAGGAGGATCCATAGAGGCAACACAGATGCTCAGTTGGGTTCAAGTCTAGGGAGTTAGGGGTCCAGAGTAGTACTTGGAGGTACTTGGTCAGGTCTTCCAACCAGTGTAGGACATTTCTAGCTGTGTGATGTGTCGCATCGTCTAATTTTTTTCACATCAGTCGATTAGCATAATGTGCGTCGATGCGTTGCAAAGGTGGCCGCGCCCACTGAAAGCATCGATTTATCCGGAGTGCAAGCTGCAGTTGTGAGAGTATTTTACACAGAAACACAACAGTGTGGTGCTCTGTCAGCTCTGCACAACACAACTGTACAGCTGCTACACACCAGCACTTGAAGCTCAAACACCGCGTAGCGCTTTATCAACACAGCAACAAGACGGCACCTGTTTACTAGTTGTTCTTATCTTAGCAGATTATTTTAAGATTACTAACACGTGTAACATGTTTCTTTCAGTAATAGTTTAACGTTTTCTGTCGTTGTTTTTTTCTTATTTCGTTCTCTCTGCTCAACTGTGGTGTCTACAGTAACTTATTACTAGCGCGTGGGTTAAGCTGCCGCTGCGCCTACCTACACTCTGTGCTGTTGTGCTTCAACCAAACTTGAAGTGGCTGGAACTCTAGTTCAGCACCTGATTGGTTGGGGGCGGCGCTATTCTCATTCTCATTTGCTGTTAGTGTTGTCTCTCAAAACACGGACGGAACTTAATTCTATCGACTTTCTATCGACTACGTCTTTCGTCTTTCTATCGAGGAAATGTTATTTCGCGATAATTATCGTTATTGTTTTATCGCCCAGCCCTAGGTGTATGTGATCTGCAAAGATGGATTCAGACCCAAATCGGTTGAGAGGGTCTTCCACATGGATGAGTGGGTCCATAGAATGCCACGAAAACATTCCCCAGACCAGAACGCTGCCACCACCAGCTTGTATCGCTGGTGAAAGTGGTCATAATAATGTGACTCGACTGTGGATATGCATATGTGTGTAGAGTTTGTTTACCTTATCGAATAAGGCGTAGCAGGGCTTAGATGGTCAGCCAAGTGGGCTTTTGGTAAGAATTCTCGAACTTCAAAACTATTATACGTACAAGAGGATGTAGAGAATGGGGTGGGATGTTGTGGGATGGAGTGTTGTTGGGATGTTGTGGTGTGGGGTGGGATGGGGTGTTGTGGGATGGGGTGTTGTGGGGTGGGATGGGATGGGGTGTTGTGGGGTGGGATGGGATGGGGTGTTGTGGGGTGGGATGGGATGGGGTGTTGTGGGGTGGGATGGGATGGGGTGTTGTGGGGTGGGATGGGCTGGGGTGTGGTGGGATGGCATGGGATGGGGTGTTGGGGGATGGGATGGGATGGGGTGTTGGGAGATGGGATGGGATGGGGTTTTGGGGGATGGGATGGGGTGTTGGGGGATGGGATGGGATAGGGTGTTGGGAGATGGGATGGGGTGTTGTGGGGTGGGATTGGACGGGGTGTTGTGGGGTGGGATGGGATGGGGTGTGGTGTTGGGGGATGGGATGGGGTGTGGTGTTGGGGGATGGGGTGTGGTGTTGGGGGATGGGATGGGATGGGGTGTTGGGGGATGGGGTGTGGTGTTGGGGGATGGGATGGGATGGGGTGTTGGGGGATGGGATGGGATGGGGTGTTGGGGGATGGATGGGATGGGATGGGGTGTTGGGGGATGGGATGGGGTGTTGGGGGATGGGATGGGATAGAGTGTTGGGAGATGGGATGGGGTGTTGGGGGATGGGATGGGATAGGGTGTTGGGAGATGGGATGGGGTGTTGTGGGATGGGATGGGGTGGGGGGGTCAGAACAGTGAGTCAGCCAAGCCGAGTCCCCTCTTAAAGCGGTGTACAGTCAGAGGAGCTGGACCTTGGAGGTCATGCATTCTTGGGCATCACCTAGTGTGAGTACACCCTCAGTGTAGATAACAGTAGTTCATATTTAACCCAGCCTCTCTGGTGCCACGTTCCTGTACAAACCGGACGGAATGTTCTCCATGCCCTTTGGCCCCGCTCCAGCGCCTGTGTCCATCTACACCTAAATGCCAACCCCAGATGTTTTGTAACAGTCATTGTCAGCATGTGCCCACCAGGGTGTTATGCCACAGTGCCCACTGGAGTATTATATCATGGGGGTGCAGGCAAAGTCACCGTCTCCCAGTGACTGTACACCAAGTGGTTGTGGATTGTAGCACATATGTAATGTGAACGTTAGTATCTTTGTAGTCTTGAGATGCAGCAATGCTCAAATATCGTCGCTGTCCAATGAAAAACATGTACGATTTTTTTTCTGCATCATTTAAAACCAACAGCTGCTGTTCATATTGTGTGAAATTTTCATGATGAATGGACCAATAGAGATGCTCCAGAAGAGCTTGGAGAAATGTCTGGTTCCATAGACTTACATTGAGAGTAAAGACAGTTTTTGGCCTCTCCTGTAAAGTTGCCGTTTTGGAGATGTACCGGTCGATTTTTCATCAAAATATGTGATCGGTGATATTTCTCCAATTTAGCCAATCTCGAGAGCCGATCGATAGCGCTAAAAAATGAGCCTAGTTTCTGTATTTCCAGCTTGTGTTTCATCTAGGAAGAGGAGCCCTCCAGCCAGCTCCCTGCAATTCCTATCTGAACCACTAGGTGGAAGGGCAGTTTGTAACATCTGTAAAATTAGTAATCAGTGTCTCTCACGGGGGGAATAAGACAAAGACATTTAACTCTAATAATCTTATACAGCACTTCAGAGACACCACACAGCTGAATACAGTGAGTATCAGAAAACAGCAGAGCTAGCACACACAGCTAACACAAAACAAACAACCTAGAACACCTACAGACCAGATCTGACCGGTACGAACAGAACAGCAGCAGCAACAGCCAGAGAGCTAAAGGAACCACAGCCAGAGTGATTGAGTTTATAGTTCTAGATAAGCAGCTCTTCTCGGCTGTAGAAGACGTTCATTCTGCTGCTTAATGTTCCACCTGGATCCACGCTCTGCTGTTCCTAGTAGAGATACTTTTCAGATGTAGCTCTTCAGGAGCTTATCAAGCGGTTTACTCCCACATAGACCAACTTCTAATTTAGTTACAAATATTATACTGTTTTATATGAGCTCGTCAAAAATGATAATAAACCAGTTTAGACCATGTTTCATGACTTGCTTGCGCTAATAACTACATGTAGTAGTATTATTATTATTATTATTATTATTATTATTATTATTATTATTATTATTATTATTATTTCCGCAACACACCTAAAGCTGAAAATGAGTGAACACACTGGACCAGGGGAAGAAACTCAGACACCGCCAGCCTCGTCTACAGTCTACCGCCTTAGATTAACTCCTAGACGAGGATCATCTTCACTCGCGTGGAGCTGGTCTGGATCTGAAAAGACTGAGGTTGAGGAGTATGAACGGAGCATGCAGAGTGCCCGAGGAGCATGGAGAGAGCACGAGGAGCATGGAGAGACCAAGGAGTATGAATGGAGTATGAAGAGCTTTGGGAGCCCGCCGCCCAAGACAGACCTAAACCAGTCCTTCACTAAAGAAGAGCCTTCACCCAATGATGCTGGGATTGTCAATATAATAATAATAATAATAATAATAATAATAATAATAATAATAATAATAATAAGCAGAGTTGGATCTTTCAAGCCAGCTTTATTTATTGTCCGCTAACATTTCAGGATTCACCTCCATGGGTTCTAGCGCTATGTATTGGCAAGAACCTGGCGATACAATACATATCGTGATACAGCGATCACGATCCAATATATCACGATATACTTCGATACTGCAAGTGATATATTGAGATTAGTATTAAAACACACCACTGTATGAACAGGTTTGCCGATGCTTACAATAGCGTTGTGCTCTTGTGCTGCTTGTTAATGTTGGAGTGGAGCTGAAAATCTATTACAACACTGCCCTCTAGAGGTCAGAGGTTTAAACACAACACACAATGATTCACTGTCTGCCAGGAATCTGTGTATGGATACTGTGTTTTTGAGAATCGATACAGTATCACCAAACATAATATCCCGATATTCAATATTTCAATATTTTCTTACACCCCTAGTGGGTTCCCCCTGTTCCGGCTTCATGGGTGATCCTCCTCAGCTTCCCTTCTGTTAGGCTTTTTCCACGCTCGTCAGAGCCACGCGCTGCTGCGTTCTCGCTCGGAATGAAAACAGCGCGCCGTATCACGTTCTGGAGGAACAACGCGGGAAAGTAGGTCAGCGGAAGGTTCTGTACGCCGTAGCAGAAAGACCACGCTCCCCGCAGACGGCCGCTGCTTGTGACTCGGCAGTTTTCGGAGGCTGTGCCGGGGAAGAGGACAGACTGGAGCTTCGAGTAGCTTGCGTGTTTGTGTTTGTGGGCAACAGGCCCTCCCTCAGACCTCCTCTGAGCCAGCGCATTCATAATTAATGTGAACGCATCGCCTGCAGGAAGCAGCATGAGGCAAACAGCGTGACGTTTAAGAGCAGGCTGGAGACGTAGAGGCTTCTGGAATGTCACTCAACGCTGCTGTATAGACGTGTATGTCACCGCGGTCCAAAGAAAAACATCATCTCCAAAATAGTGGCTTTACAGGAAACAACAAATACAGTCATTACTTTTAATGTATGTCAATGTAGAGAATTTATTATTATTCTTTGGCCACACACACACACATACATAACAGTAAACTCTGTGTGTATATATATATATATATATATATATATATATATATATATATATATATATATATATATATATATATATATATATATATATATACTGTTTCCACCTAGTGGTTTAGATAGGAATTGCAGGGAGTTGGCCGGAGGGCCTTTCAACGAATTACTCGGTATCAACTGATATGTTATCAAAATATGTGCTCGGCCGATATTTCTCCATTTTCTCCGACAAATGCACCTAATTTCTGTATTTCCAGCTAGCATTTCGTTGAAAGCCCCTCCGGCCAACTCCCTGCAATTCCTAAATAAGGTGTGTGTGAGTATATATATATGTGTGTGTGTGTATATATATATATATATATATATATATATATATATATATATATATATATATATATATATATATATATATATATATATATATTACACCAAGACTACCTCTTGAAGCTCATCAAGAGAATGCCAAGAGTGTGCGAAGCAGTAATCAAAGCAAAAGGTTCTACTTCGAAGAACCTAGAATATAAGAAATATTTTAAGTTGTTTCACACTTTTTTGTTAAGTATATAATTCCACATGTGTTTTATATATATCCCATGCAATATAAATGTTTTGTAGTTTCAGTGTAAGTTCATGTCCAAGAAAATTGTGATGGTTTAGGAGTATTTCTATTGGTCCATTCATCTTAAAACGTCCACTCCTGTAGAGTTTAAATGATAGCAGAAAATGAAAATCAACAAGATACGTACGTGTGTGTGTGTGTGTGTATATATATATATATGTATATATATATATATATCTTTACAGTACTATGTGAATGTTCTATAGTTTCTATGTAGGTTGATGTAAGGAGGATTTATTATTGTTTTGAAGCATTTCTATTGGTCCATTCATCATAAATCTTTCACAGGATATGAAGAGCAGCTGTCGGGTTTAAATGATATAGAAAAACAAATAAACAAAATAGAGATACATGTATTTCTTTCGACAGCCACAATACAGTATATAATACAACATATAATTTAAACGTTCTTTACAGCTGTTAAGTTCAAATAATATAGAAAAAACTAAAAGTTCCAATTTTTTTTTTTTTTTTTGGAGAGTGATGATGTACACTATGTTATTGGGCGTTGAAGTACGTGCTTTTGACGTTTAGTGTATCTATCCACTCGTAACCACAGGGCTTTGATGTTGACAGTGTGTGTGTATATACCCTTCCTGACAGTTTTCCAAGGAATTTCTTCAAGGAATGTGAAATGCAGAGAAGGTTAGGTGCTTCCAAAGATACCCCACTGAGGACATTAGAGCAAATGGCTGATGCCATGGCAACAACATGTCACGTCAGGGTTTCCTCTGCTGCTGGCTGGCTGGTGTCTCCACGTTCAGCTGTTAATAGAACCAGGCCTTGACTGCTTTCACCCAGACCAGACTCACACCTGATGATGATGTCTAGATGATCACCATGAGTATTAGTTGAGCTTAGAACTGTTCAGCGGGTTCCTCATGGCTAATTGGGTCAACAGTCCAAAGGTGCTGTGGTTGTTTGTTTGATGTGGACAATACTGATTGGTTGGTTTTGCAGAAATAAGTTAATGTTAATGTTTCTCACCTGTCCAACAGAAACAGAGCAACCTCATCATCCATTCATGCCAGTTGGCCCTCTGAAGTCAGCTTCTTATGTTTGAATGCTTGAACAGTTGATATGTATTTATATCCATAGGCGAATGTTACATTTCCATATCAAGGGGTGTGCTAGTGTGAGCTGATGCTTATATACCTTATATATTATATATTACCTGTGTACAGGTAAACTGTAACACCTTCACCAACCTGTGTTCCTGCCCATCCCTGCCAATAAAAGAGTCAAACACTTCCATTCAGGAAGTGCCCTAGTTTTGCTGCCTTGACGTTAATCTGACTCTCCCCTCTGTGTTTGTAGGTTGATATTAGAGAGAGAAGGACCTCGTTCACTCTTTCGAGGGCTGGGACCTAACCTGGTGGGAGTGGCTCCATCAAGGTACGTGTCCTGCTTACGTTTCCTCACATAACATACCTTCCACAGTGTGAGAGGCTTCTTTACATCTTCAGAACACACACTGTGCCAGTTGTAGAACTTCCAGGACCACCAACCCCAAGATGCAGCAGTGCTACACTTCACAGAAGATAACATTAAACTTCAGTTCTGAACACATTGAGGTGCTCATGCTTGTTAGACTACACCAGGGGTGTTTAATTAGAGTCCAGTCAGGTCCAGTTAGAGGAGATCTCCTCAGGCCAAGATTTGGACCACCATCATTTCCACCGTATCCTGTTCACTGAAGTAGTCTAGCATCAGCATCTTATACCATCAGCTACTGAAACACCAACACATCACACATACCGTTCAGTATATTTACTGTTTAAATGCTGAACTGAATGAATTATTTATAAACTTCTAATAAATGTATTTACTCACTTCAATAAAAACAAGAGCTACATTAAAAAAAAAAACAGAACACTTTTTAAAAAAAGAGCATCTTTAAGTGAATAAAGATAAGTCTTGACTTTAGGGGTGTGCCGTATCGTATTGTACACAATAATCGGCAACATTTTTGAATATGGTGAACGATATTATACCCTGAAATATCGTGCCATATCACCCATCCCTAATTATCACATCAGGTACTACTTTTACTGTTTTTAGCAAAAGAAAAATTCACACTTTTCTCATTTCCCATTATATATCTACTAGAGACAGATTTAATCTGTTCAGTATCATTCATTTTACTTCAGTCCTGGATATATGGAGATATCTGGAGTGCATTACTTAGTATCATGACATTTTGGATCATTGACTTCTGTTACAATCTAATGAAAATTCTTGTATTTTTTTAAATATCTCAGTTAGGGGTGTGCCATATCATATTGTATGCAATGATAACATTAAGTTTTTATTTTGATGCAGTAGTGTATTCTTGAATTTTTTGTTTGTATTCAATGTTTTGTCATATTGCCAAGTGTATTATTATCGCAAAAATACCATGAAATATTGTAATATTATTGTACGGCCATATCGCCCACCCCTTGTCTTGGTCCACCTCTGGTTAAAACAGATCTGATTGGTCTGTGAGGTTACTGTGCTGCAAAGCCCATATACCGTAAAGTCAAGAAAAGCTTTGCCTCTTAAAATAATAATAAAAAAATCATTAATTAAATCGCTCTTAATAGTTGTATCGGTTTGGGTCCACATTGGACAACGTCTGGGTCCAGATCCAGACCACGGTCCGTCTATTAGTGACCCCTGTACTACACTATTAAACTATGTTGTTGGGTTGTTGTTGTTGTTTTGATGGAACGTTTTACCGTAGACATTTGGCAGACTGTAGTTCTTTCATAGCGCCGTAAATTCAACCTGACGTTTGAAAGTCCACAACCTGAGAAGTGCTTTTAGCTGACGTTGCGGTGGCCATTTTTATAACAGCGCTGAGCAAAAGTCGCCCTTCAGCTTAGTTTCCAAACAAAACAGCTGTTAAAAACTAGGAGTTTCCAAAACCTGGTTCAAAATCTGGTTATAAGCTACAACAACCACCTGGAAGACCTGGTAGACCCACCAACAATGACTGCTCCCCCACCCCTATCAGATCAAAAATGTCAACATCAAGAACATCAAGCTCCACTTTTGCTTCAGAGATCTGAGAACATCCGCAGGTGTTTCTCTCCATTCTGTCTTCCACTGTGAGAAGACGCCTCAACACTATAGGGACTGAAAGCATGTGTAGCTGTTCAAGAAGAAGCTCCTCACTGAGAAACGGAGATACAGACAACAAAGAAGCTGCTGGTGTTCTTACAACAATGGACCCCAGAGTCCAGAACCTCAACATCACTGACTGTGTTTTGGAGTTATTTGGATGGTGACGAGCTGAAGGAGAGTCTTCTGAAAAACAGATAAAGGTGAAGAGTGCTACTCACTCAAACGTCTGATATCACACAAGCAAGTCACATTCTGGTCTGGGGAATGTTTTCTTGGCATTCTCTGGACCCACTCATCCATGTGGATAAAGACCCTCTCAACTGATTTGGGTCTGAATCCATCCTTGCAGATCACGTACACCCTACATGCTGATGGTCTTCTTTGGGGCGGATGGGATCTTCCAGCAAGTCACGTCAATGCAACACGTCACACGACTAGAAATGTCCTACATTGGTTGGAAGAGCTGATAAAGATTTCCAAGTACTACCCTGGACCCCTAGTCCTCTAAACTTGAACCCAGTTGAGCATCTGTGGGACCACCTGGATCATCGTGTTGGGTCTATGGATGCTCCTCCACGTTCCCTCCAGCAGCTGTTGAACTGCAGTCAGCATGGCTCCAGATACCTGTGACCACCTACCAGGACCTTATTGAGTCTCCCAGTCCATTAGCTGGTGGTCATAATAATGTGACATACATACATATATACATACATACTCTCTGAGAACCGAATGGCCATTAAGACTGTGATTGTAATCGTTGAAGGGTGGTCTCTGACTTCAGAGCGGTGCTGTGTGTTAATAGAACGTTGTGTAATCCTGAAACATCTGCTTGAGCAGTTGTTGTTTAATGAGGAGCGCGGTAAGCGTTGGGGGGGCTGTACACCTTTTCCCAGCAGCTACTTTTCCAAGCGTATCAGATTGACTTTGCTGGGCGATGATGAAAAAGGCCTGTAATGGTATGTAGCGTTGTGTTTCCTGATGGGCTTTTCTTCATTACTGGAGCAGGAGATGAAATGTTCTCCTTTCAGAACCATTACATACATACATAACAGCTTATTGATCATAAGCTTTCCTCCGGGTACTACAGTTTCCTCCCACAGTCCAAACACATGCATGTAAGGTTGATCACTCACTCTGAACTGCCCGTAGGTGTGAGTGTGTGTTGACCATGCGATGGACTGGAGAACTGTCCATGGTGTACCCTGTATGTATGTATGTAGGTATGTAGGTAGGTATGTAGGTATAAGAAAATATCGATAATATTGAATATCGGGGTATTATGTTTAGTGTTACTGTATCGATTCTCAATGTCACAGTATTGATACACAGAATCCAGGCAGACAAGGAATCATAGTGTGTTGTGTTTAAACCTCTGACCACTAGATGGCAGTGTTGTAATCCGTTTTCAGCTCCACTCCAACATTAACAAGCAGCACAAGGGTGCAGTGCTATTGTAAGCATTGACAAACTTGTTCATACAGTGGTGTGTTTTAATAGTAGGATTTGAAAAATCACAGTATATCACTTTGCTTGCAGTATCGCAATATATCACGATATATTGAATCGTGAGCGCTGTACCACGATACGTATTGTATTGCCAGGTTCTTGCCAATACGCAGCCCTAATATATATATATATATATATATATATATATATATATATGTGTGTATGTGTGTACATTGTGCTGGTGTGAGTGCATCAGACACAGCAGTGCTGCTGGAGTATTTAGACACTGTGTCCACTCACTGTCCACTCTATTAGACACTCCTACTACTTGCTGGTCCACCTTGTAAAGTCAGAGACAGTAGCTCTTGTCTCATATGTTCTGACACCGTGGTGATAATTAAAAATAGACACTTGTATGTGAGGGCCATTCTCACACATACACCATTTCAGCCCAGGTTTGAAGTCCTGGCTGGACAACCAAGATCTCACCTTCTCTCACTGAACGAGAGAAAGTGTGAGAGAAGAATACAGGTACATGGTAGCCCTTGTTATTTATAAATCATTTATTCACTTCAGCATTTAAACAGTAAATATACTGAAATATACTGAACGGTATGTGTGGTATGTTGGTGTTTCAGTAGCTGATGGTATAAGATGCTGATACTAGACTACTTCAGTAAACAGGATACACCACCGAATCAGAACACACGTTAGAGATGACGGTTCAGACCTTGGCCTGAAGAGATCTCCTCTAACTGGACCTTACTGGACTCTAATTAAACACCTCTGGTATATAGGATGAGCTGAGGTTTAACTAGTCTGAGGTCCATCACCGTCCTCTATACTCTCAGGACACACAGCCGGATCGTCCGCCTCGTGACCTGCACACAGTTATGTAAAGGCGTCCCTCAGATCACGGTCGGAGAACCACCGAAACCAGCGTATGTGCACTGGTTAGCATGCCGCGCTGTCTGTCACCCCCCCACCCCCCCCCATCCCTCCTGCCTCTCATCTCTCTCTGTTCCTCGATGCTGTGAATGAGCCTGGCTGCACATTCATTCTCTCCTAATTTGACTCTGCTCTGACTTCATCCTTCCTCATCCACTTGCTTAAAATAACCCCCCCCCCCCTCTTACCCGGCTGAATCCTGGGATGGCTGCCTCCCGTGCCATTGGTGGGAATGCGACAGATGTGGAAGCCGGCCTGCGATTGGCCAGACGCACTGATGGTGGGGATTGGCTGCGCGCAGGGGAAGAGGAGGCGGCTCAGGCTGTGGAAATGTACTGGCTCCCTCGGCGGCGGAGGAATTAAGCATCCCTGCGTGTAAGCGAGCGGGCGCTCAGGCGGCGCACGTTCAGGATGGCAGAAATAAATAAATAAATTCAAAAATCCGTGTCATCTGAGGGTTACGTAAGATGCAAGGTCGCACACGCCGCACAGGGGCTTAGAGCTGGAGCGGAAATTCTGATTTGGAGTAATCCTGTTTTGGGGATGGGTGGCTGGCTGAGGGGGGGGTAAATGATAAATCCATTACTAATACATAGTATGTGATCCAGTGGAGGGAAGGCCTTATTTACATTTCTGTCCTACATAGAACTGCTGCGTCTCCTAAAAATGGAATACTCAGTGTCCGGATGGAGCTTTGTCTGCATCACTACGTTGGAGAGACAGTTTGGTTCATATCGTGTTCCCCGTATTTGGCCACACCCACTTTCAAGCATGTGTTTCTTCCACCTTTGTGTTAGAACTTCAGCTCAGCTAACCAAAATGAATACAGTTACATGGACGGACACCAGAGAGACAGTAAGAAGTTCTAATAGGACATCACTGTCTCGTCCGAGGTTAATAACACAGTGGGTGGGTGATATGAGAACGTGGTCTGAGGTTAATAACACAGTGGGTGGATGATATAAGAAAGCTGGTCTAAGGTTACTTATGGAGACATGTTTAATTACTCTGTACTCCCGGAAGGTGTAGACGGTTCAGTAATGAAAAACTATAAAAGTACTGAAGCGTATCAGTACCTGCTCAGTGGGAAGGTGGGCGTGTCCTCCTACACACAGACTGTGAGTTTATATTTCTGAAAGCCGCTTAAACCCAAGTCCAGACAGCTAACTGAACATGTTATGCTGGTCATTTTATATGTTTGTTGTCGTTTGGCTTGTGATCAGTATCAACATATGCACGGTCGCACCAGAAGTTCTAACACAAAGTAAACAAAGATGCCCCCCCAAGTGTCGTCATGGAAAAATAGAATGAATAACAACAGAAGGTCCATCAGGCCATTGAGAGCCTCTGGACTAGTTTTCAGTTGGTGATTCCAGAGGAGAATCAGACCTAAGGTACCTCGCTGGTCCACCTTGTAGATGTAAAGTCAGAGACGCTGCCCACAGGACACTGTTGGCTGGGTGTTGCTGGTTGGTGGACTCTTCTCAGTCCAGCAGCAGCACTGCTGTGTCTGATCCACTCACACCAGCACCATGTATGTCAGTGTCACTGCAGCGCTGAGGATGACCCACTTCCCTAATAGTAGCTGCTCTGTGGTGGTCCTGTGGGGGTCCTAATCATTAAAGAACAGGGAAAGAAAGTATACGGAGAGTCAGATGACCTACAGTCTGTATAGTATTAGTGTATAGTAAAGTAATAACATCGTCCACACCTTCGTTCATACAGTTCTGCATTCATTCGTTCACTGAACTTGCTGGAGGAGCCTGCTGTGGTGTTTTGGATCACTCTGGTCTCAGTGTTGTACGTACCCTGTGTCCTGCGTTGATGGAGGTGTTGCTTTTTCAGGCCGTCATGTCTCGAAAGCTTGTCAGACCGCAGCTACACGGTTGTTTGTTTGCTTAAGAGTCTGCTAACGATGTGCTAGATATACTTTCTGTTAAAGAATTCACGAACGTGCAGTGCAGGAACATGTTTGCGAGGAACCTGGGATCTTCTGCTCTGAGGGCCTCTAGCTTGTATCGTGCTGGATGTCCTGGTGGCGTTTAAAAATATCTACAGTCAAGTCGCTCAGTGGTAGTGGGTGAGGTGTGATTCTCAGTGCAGCTAAAGATGCAGTCAGAATCTTTGCATTGAGATGTTTAGTTCCTTCAGTTTAAAGAGGCTTTATATCTCTCTGGCATCTCGGAGCTCCAGGAATCCCATCATGGAGAGATATAGTGTTAGTGATGGTAAAGGAATGAAGAGATAAAAGAATGATGAAGGGATGAAGAAACAGCATTGGTGATGATGAAGGAATGAAGGCATGAAGGAACAGTGTTGATGATAAAGGGATGAAGGAACCGTGTTGGTGATGATAAAGGGATGAAGGAACAGTGTTGGTGATGATAAAGGGATGAAGGAACAGTGTTGGTGATGATAAAGGGATGAAGAAACAATGTGGGATGAAGTAACAGTGTTGATGATAAAGGAATGAAGGGATGGAGGAACGGTGTTGGTGATGATAGATGAATGAAGAGATGAAGGAACAGTGTTGGTGGTGATGAATGGATGGAGGAACAGTGTTGGTGGTGATAAAGGAATGAAAGGATGAAGGAACCGTGTTGGTGATGATAAAGGAAGGAAGGGATGAAGGAACCGTGTTGGTGATGATAGATGAATGAAGAGATGAAGGAACAGTGTTGGTGGTGATGAATGGATGGAGGAACAGTGTTGGTGGTGATGATAAAGGAATGAAGGGATGAAGGAACAGTGTGGGTGATGATAAAGGGATGAAGGAGCAGTGTTGGTGGTGATAAAGGAATGAAGGGATTTCTCGTTTATTCATCCTTCGTTCTTCTCATAAGATCCCATTCATTTTCAGCTGAACCCAAACATTACAGTTTGTTTTAATCTACAGCCTCCAAACTGCCTGTACTCTTTTAAGACAGGTCCCCTAATTTACAGACATACCCATCCATACTCTTCTATTTCTCATTTATTAATCCCTCGTTCCTCCTATAGGATCTCATTCATTCAGGACAGATCTCCAGCCTCTAATCCACAGACATACTGACCCACACTGGTCTATTTGTCGTTTATTAATCCCTCGTTCCTCCTATAGGATCTCATTCATTTTCGGTTGAACCCAACATTAGTTTCGTTCAACCTCCAGCCTCCAAACTGCCTGTACTCACTAAGGACAGATCCCCACCCTCTAATTCTCAGACATACTGACCCACACTCCTCTATTTATCATTTACATCCAACCATCCATGAACATTTCTGGTTCTGACTCTCATTTCACATCAGACCACTCTGAATGACTGGGTTTACTGTGTGAACAGATCACGTAGACATTCTCTTTGAATCTCATCAGACGTGTGAAATTAGAAGCTCAGGTTCTCCTTCAATGCTGATCTCCATCTTTCTCCACAGAGCGATCTACTTTGCGGCCTACTCCACCGCCAAAGAGAAGCTGAATGGCGTGTTTGAGCCGGACTCCACGCAGGTCCACATGGTGTCCGCCGGCCTCGCAGGTAAGCGTCCGCGCCACGCCAGCCTCGTTTTTTCTTTTGTGAATGGTTTTCTTTGGTTTGTGTGTCACCCTTTGAACTAAAATGGTACTCACCTCTACGTAGTCACAGTACTATATTGGGGGGATGTTTTTTATAACCAGTTTGAAAAAGTAGCTCAGTAATGCAGCGTAGCGTAGATAACTCGGGGGTTTAGAGTTTTTACCTTTTTCATTGTTGTTGTTACTATTATTAATATTATAATGTGGTGTTTCAGTGAAGATCATGTTGTACAAATGGAGAATGGTTAGTCTACGGCCCGTGTTTTGGACGTTTTATGCTAGCATCTAGTCCGAAAGCACAATTGAAGACTTTCAGGATCAAACGAACCAATGAATTGGACCCAATGCACAGCATGTGAGGCCAAATCTATTCAGCAGTTTCAGCCAATGGGTTTCCAAGTTTAGAATCAGAAGCTCTCAACAGCCCACCTGCCCACAGACAGGCCTGGGGTAGAGTATTACTTGGTCATATACACAGAAATGAAGCGTAGAAGTATTGATCATGGGCATATGGAGACGCCGAAGGCAGACAACAAGCACGATGACCCTTATTCATCAAATTCAGAGTCAAGTCTGACCACAACCTGAGCGCACGGCAGTTGCGTCGTCGGTTTTATCTACGATCGAGCTCACGCCTAATAGCAGAATAATAATGATCAGTGATTTTAGTCCCGCCCCAATGCAGCAGATCCGGCTTTTACCGACTACAAGACCATCCGGGTTGGATTTCCGGTCCAGGCCTTCCCACTAGAGGGGGGGGGGGTGATATGGCCCTACAATAATATCACAATATTTCATGGTATTTTTGCTATAACGATACTCTTGGCGACATGGCAAAACATTGAATTAAAAAAAAACATATTTCAAGAATACACTACTGCAACAAAATAAAAATTACGTTTTATTATTTCGTACGATATGATATGGCACACCCCTAACTGAGATATTAAAAAATACAAGAATTTTCATCAGATTGTAACAGAAGTTAATGATCCAGAATGTCATGATACTAAATAATACACTCCAAATATCTCCATATATCCAGGACTGTAGTAAAGTGAATGATACTGGACAGATAAAATCTGTCTCTAGTAGATATATAATGGGAAATGAGAAAAGTGTGAATTTCTCTTTTGCTAAAGTAAAAAGTAGTACCCTGATGTGATCATTAGGGATGGGTGATATGGCACGATATTTCTCATATATATATATATATATATATATATATATATATATATATATATATATATACACACACAGCGGTCACGATTCAATATATCACGATTTCATACTGCAAGCAAAGTGATATACTGTGATTTTTCAAATCCTACTATTACACCACTATATAAACAGGTCTGCGCCCTTGTGCTGCTTGTTAATGTTGGAGTGGAGCTAAAAATGGATTACAACACTGCCATCTAGCGGTCAGAGGTTTAAACACAGGTTAAACACAACACACAACGATTCCCTGTCTGCCAGGAATCTGTGATACTGTGTTTTTGAGAATATTAGATATTTCGATATTTTTACACTCCTAGTTAGGGCTGGGCAATAAAACGATAATGATAATTATCGCAAAATAAGGTTTCCTCGATAGAACTATAAGACGTAGTCGATAGAATTAAGTTCCGTCCATGTTTTTAGAGACAACACGAAGAGCCAATGAGAATAAAAATAGCGCCGCCCCCAAACCAGTCAGGTGGCTGAACTAGAGTTCCAGCCATTTCATGTTTTGTTGAAGCACACAGCACAGAGTGTAGGCGTAGCGGCAGCTTAACCCACGTGCTAGTAATAAGTTACTGCAGACACCACAGTCGAGCAGAATAAAATTCGAGAAAAAAATCGAAAATTCAAGAATTCGAGAATAAAATAACAGAAAATAACAGAAAACGTTAAATACTACTGAAAGAAACATGTTACATGTGTTAATAATCTTAAAATAATCTGCTAAAATAAGAACAACAAGTAAACAGGTGCTGTCTTGCTGCTGTGTTGACAAGGCGCTACGAAATGTTAGCGCGTCAAAAAACTAACAAAATATTGAAAATTTTATATCTTCACTTATATCGTGATATATATCGATATCGACTGATATGAAAAAAAATTATTGTGATAAGGTTTTTTTCCCCCCCATATCGCCCAGCCCTACTCCTAATGCATATCATCGCCGTCCAATGAAAACACAGGTATCTCTTTAAAACAGGCGGTTTGGATTTTCTCTGGACACAGAATGGACCCCAGTATGAGCGTCGGTAACGAAGAGCGGGTTGGGGAGTGTGGCATAATCAGACACCCCAACAAAAAAATGTTTGTCTCGAGTTCTCTTTGAAGGTAGACACACTGAAATATCCTCTTAGGGACCACCCCCCGAGGAAGGTCTGCCCAGCATCACACGAAGCTCTTCTGCATCCATGATTGACCGTTTATTGAGCATCCTCAACACACAAGAACACAAATGATGATTGGTCGGCGTAGGGTTGCCAGTCTGACGACCAATAGGCTTCACAGTTTGTTCCACTATGATTGTCTAATTCTCACATAGTGAACATTGTGAAAGAATAAAACGTTGTAGAGTCTGATCCCAGCTTTGTTTCTATTAGGGCTGCGACGATATGATATGTATCATGATACAATGGTCACAATTTAATATATTACGATACTGCAAGCAAAGTGATATATTGAGATTTTTCAAATCCTAATATTAAAACACACCACTATATGAACAGGTTTGTCAGTCCTTACAATAACACTGCGCCCTTGTGCTGCTTGTTAATGTTGGAGTGGAGTTAAAAATGGATTACAACACTGCCATCTAGTGGTCAGAGGTTTAAACACATCTGTATATTGATACTGTGTTTTTAAGAATCGATACAGTATCACTAAACATAATATCCCCATATTCGATATTTTCTTATACATCTAGTTTCTATATGTCTAAAGGCTGAAAATGGGTTAGAACACTGCCATCCAGTGGTCGGAGGTTTAAACACAACATGCATTTAAACTGTTAATTAAAAATCTGTGTTTTGGGGAATCGATGCCATATCACCAAACATAATATTGCGATATTCGATATTTTCAGTATCGATCCAGTCTATATCCAATCAAGTCTACGTACATCTTTGATGAATAAGGGCCAAAGCGTTTATGAACGAGACAGGCTGTATTAATGGGAAAATCAGTGAAATGAGAGGAAAACCCGCAGGTCCTCAAAGTTTGGGTTGTGCTTTCCTTCCCCACTTTTTTTTTTTTTGTTCTCCTTTTTTGTTTTCTTCTTCTACCTTTTGAGGGCTGGAGGACATAAATCATTACATACCAGTGTGCTACTAAACAGTCTGGCTTCACACGCTGTCTGTGCTGTGTGTAGTAGCGGCCGCTAGCAGGGCGCTACGCTAACATATAGGGCGCCATGCGCGGTGGGCAGCGGTCCTCGCGAGTGACGCGGGCGGAATCGGGACGCCTCAGGTAGTCGCATCTCATCTCACTGGTATGATTACGATTCTCCTAATGATAAATGATGATAATGGTTATGCTAATTGATGTAGCTACTCTAGCTAGCTTGCAGCTTTTTTTTTTTCTTCTACTTCTTCTTCTTGTTAACCTCCTTGTACTTGCACAGTCTTGAGACTTGGCCTCTAACCAGCCTGTAACCCATGGTAAGGTAACTGGAACAAGCTCATGCATCTTTTTTTTTTAATTATTTATTTATTTTTTTATGTAGACTCAAACCACTGCAAATGCTAACCTTGTCGTTATACCGCAGTAGATATATTGTGACTTAATTCTATTATATTAGTTATAAGTATATTTTTCAGTAGCTACTCGCAAAGTAACCTGTTTCTTACATAACCGTCTAAACCATCTAAACTTTGTACACTATATGGCCTGAAGTATGTGGACACCCCACCCTCCAATGGGAGTAGCTGAAACACCTGAACTCCATAAACACTGACAATAGAATGGCTCAGATTAAAGAGCTCAGTGATTTTAAACACGGCGTTGTCATAGGATGCCACCTTTTGAAGGTTCTACCCTGCTAGAGCTGCCCTAGACAACCGTAAGGGGCTATTATTGTGAACATGGAAGCATTATCAACCATGGTAAAAATCCCAGCATGCCTCTGGAAGCAACATCAGCACAAAAATTGGGCATCCGGAGCTTCATGAAATGGACCTCCATGGCTGAGCAGCTATACACAAGCCTAATATCACTATGTGCAATTCCAAGTGTCGGCTGGAGGGGTGTCGGAAGTGAAGGGGTGATGTTAATGCCACAGCACTCATAGACATTGTACACTATTATATACATCCAGTTTTGCTGCAGAAGTTCCCTTTCCTGTTCCAGCATGACTGCGTCCCTGTACCAGCTCCATAAAGACATGGTTCAATGTCCTGAATCTTGACCTCAACCTTACCGAACGCATTTAGGAAGAACTGGAGCGTCGTTTTTGACCCAGGCCTTCTCATCCAACGTCAGCATTGGACCTCAAAGATGTTCTTCTGACTAAAAAGGACACAAATTGGTGGAGACCCACTCCGAAATTTTGTGGAAAGCCTTCCCAGATAACTCCACATACTTTTGTCCGTATAGCGTACATGCCCTGGAGAGAATGATTCCATAAGCTCGCTCTTTGAGTCCATCCTACTTTTCCTTGCCTTCGTCATCTTAAACGTTCACAGTCCGACCACAGGCCTCAGACACTGTGTGGGTGAGTCTCCAGCAGGTTCGCTGAGGAAATGTAGGTCACTCTGTCCCCTCGCAGGACCAGGCAGCATGTTCTAATGGCCTACTTTCTAAAGCAGGCAGATAAGAACAATGCAGGGATTGCCCTTAATCATGTAATTAGGCCTGTTATGGAATTGTCGATTGGAGATTAATTGCCAGGTAAATAATTATGAAGATTATTGTGAATATTTTTTGTTCCCTGTATGCAGTCTTGGCTTCTAGATACTCATAACTCTCAATAGCCGCCAGCTCAAACTAAAACAAACAGATGTTACTCATCACAGTCCTCTAAACTGCCCGATACACTGTCCAGTAAAAATGTTTGTTCATTTTAACACGAGTAAGATGATATAGAATGATTCATTTATTATAGGTTTGGTAGTGCAAAGGCCGAGAGCATCATAGTCTAATCATATCATAGAATTTCTCTATGAATTAAGGAATCAATTTTCTTATTATATTGCAGCTAAACTTGCTATACACACATTGTATACTATACTATACTGTACAAACTTGCTATAAACAACTATACACACCACATTTAATAGTGGTATTTTATATATAAGGAGAAAAAAAAATATATATATATATATATATATATATATATATAGATAGATAGATATATTGTTTCTAAGATGTGAGTTATGTTAGCACAACTATATAGTGTGCTATACACCTCATGACAAAAATACATTATTATATAGAGTTTATTATATATACTGTTATATAATATGTATTTGTTTTTTAATATTGTTCAGTTATGAGTTACGTTGTACAACTATACAGCATAACTATAAAGTTTACTATACACACCACATTTGATAGTTTTATTAGATACATGAGGAAAATAAGTGTTATATTATAGTATGTATATTATATATATTATAATATATATATTTATCTATATTTATAGTTTTATTAGATATATGAGGAAAATATGTTTTATATATAATGTATATTGTATATGACAATATATGGTTTTAAAATGATTACTTTAGTGCAACTATACAGAGTAACTATATATTGTACTATACACACTATATTTGTAGTTTTATTAGATATATGAGAAAAATAAGTAGTATATATTATATTATGTATATTATGTACTATTATATATATTTTTACCTATATTGTTTCAAAGCTGAGGGTTACATTAGCGCAACTATACAGAATAACTGTATAGTGTACTATGCACACCACAGCTTATAGTTTTATTAGATATATGAGGAAAATGTTATGATATATAAAATGTATATTGTATATGACAATATATGGTTTCAAAATTGTGTTACTTTAGTGCAACTATACAGAGTAACTATATATTGTACTATACACACTACATTTGTAGTTTTATTAGATATATGAGGAAAATAAGTAGTATATATTATATTATACATATTATATATATATTTATAGTTTTATTAGATATATGAGGAAAATATGTTTTTATATATAATGTATGTATATATATATATATATATATATATATATATATATATGTATATTGTGTATGACAATATATGGTTTCAAAATTGTTACTTTAGTGCAACAATACAGAGTAACTAAATATTGTACTATTTACACTACATTTGTAGTTTTATTAGATATATGAGGAAAATAAGTAGCATATATTATATTATGTATATTACATGTACTATTATATGTTATATATATAGTTGAGGGTTACATTAGTGCAACTATACAGAATAACTGTATAGTGTACTATACACACCACAGTTTATAGTTTTATTAGATCTATGAGTAAAATGTTTTTTTTACATTATTATATAGAGTTTATTATATATACTGTTATATAATATGTATTTGTTTTTTTAATATTGTTCAGTTATGAGTTACGTTAGCACAACTATACAGCACAGCATAACTATAAAGTGTACTATACACACCACATTTGAGTTTTATTAGATACATGAGGAAAATAAGTTATATATTATATGTATATTATATATTATATATGTATATCTTTATCTATATTTATAGTTTTATTAGATATATGAGGAAAATATGTTATGATATATTATATATATATATATATATATATATATATATATATATATATATATATATATATATATATATATATATAATGTATATTGTATATGACAATATATGGTTTCAAAATTGTTACTTTTGTGCAACTATACAGAGTAACTATATATTGTACTATACACACTATTTGTAGTTTTATTAGATATATGAGGAAAATAAGTAGTATATATTATGTATATGTACTATTATGTATATTTTTATCTATATTGTTTCAAAGTTGAGGGTTACATTAGCACAACTATACAGAATAACTGTATAGTGTACTATACACACCACAGTTTATAGTTTTATTAGATATATGAGCAAAATATGTTATTATATATATATATATATATATATATATATATATATATATATATATATATATATATATATATATATTATGTATATTATATGTACTATTATATATTATATATAGTTGAGGGTTACATTAGCGCAACTATACAGAATAACTATATAGTGTACAATACACACCACAGTTGATAGTTTTATTAGATATATGAGTAAAATATTTTTTTTCTAAAATATAGTATATATACTATTATATTATATACATTTTAATGTTGTAAGTTATGTTACTGCAACTATACAGAATAACTATATAGTGTAAAATACACACCACAGATGATAGTTGTATTAGATATGAGGAAAATGTTATTTTATAGAATATATTATATATACTGTTATATATTATATACATTCTTATGTTGTAAGTTATGTTAGTGCAACTATACAGAGTAACTATATAGTGTAAAATACACACCACATTTGATAGTTTCATTAGATATATAAGGGAATTCTGACCTCTAGTGCTTAAGCCAACAGCTCCACACCTAAAATATAGGTTTACCTGCTCAGATTAATATCAAAATGTATATCTGCACTTGCATCAGTAGCAAGCTAATCTGAAATAAAACCCTACCTGCAGATAAACTCGCTGCCAAACAGCTCTACAATCAAAACTCATAATTTAGGAAATAAATGTGTATATGCTATTAAAAAATATATAACAATAGCTGTTATCATATATTTGTACTTTTATTGCAAACTTGAGTTTTGTTAGCGCAGAGATGCTCTGTAGCTGTTCCCTCATAAGTTAGACTCGGTCGTTACATACAAAACTCTAAGCCTCTAAGCTTTAATAGTATTTGCTACACATTTCTAATAATAATAATAATAATAATAATAATAATAATATCCAAGATTGATTAACCATTTAAGAACCAGGGCAGCACCGTAATGCCTTTACACAGTGGCTGGGCTCCAGCATACCAAATCCAGTGTCCTCCCCGCAAACACAGTTATGGTGGCCACTGCGTTGAAATGTAATTCCTCAGAAGGTTGTGACAACGTTGTATAAAAACATTCTAACAACCTCCTTCCATTATATCTGCTTGGAGCTCTATGGCAAGTTGTCAGCAGGCACGTCATTTCGTAATAGTGGCGTTGTGACAACGTTGTTGAGACATCGTTAGAAAGTAGACAACGTTGTGACAACGTTGAGTGTTTGCTGGGCCACCTTGACCAATAGAGCTGAAGGTACTTCTGTACTGATTTGGAAACAACTTGATCAGGTTCACGTTCTACCGTCCAGTGAGTTGTTGACAGGGTGGACAAGGTTAGCATTTGTACGCTCTCACTTGCACTGCTTGACCTTCTTTTATTGTTGTTTATGTAGACTTTGTCCCCAGTTTAATTTTTATGACTCCCTTTATCACCCAGTTATGGTTAACCCTTTATGATGGTACGGATGGAGCTGATGGTCTTGCTGCTCCGTAAGAACCAGCAAGGCTATTGAGCGTCCATCCGAGCTCTTAGACTCCAGACATATTTAAAAGCACTGGTTTAATGATGTCCTTTAAAACTCAAGAGACGCAACACCTCTCTCTCTCTCTCTCTCTCTCTCTCTCTCTCTCTATCTCTCTATATCTCTCTCTCTCTCTCTCTCTCTCTCTCTCTCTGCTCTGTCTGTTTCTCCTGCCTTCTAAAAATGGAAGTGAAAAAGAAATGAAAAGCTCAAGTCTGTATGCTTGCAGGGAGGGTGGGGAAGGATTGGGTAGGGGGATTAGGGTATGTGATTTGAGGGTGGGTCTTTGTGTGTGGGGGGGAGAGGGTTGTGGGGCGGGGTTTGTTTGAAGTGCTCCACCCCCTCATGCGCCTGCCACGGCGCAGAGGTGTGCGTGGACTGCTGCTGCTTGTGATTGTGGTACAGAAAAGCCTGTGTCTATTTTAGGCCTGTACTGTAGCTTTGCACCCTGCGAGAGGGTCTGTGAGCCAGCCTGCTCCGCCCCCCCATATCTGCAGGCTTCGTCCTGCAGCTGTGAGGAGGAGCTTTGCCCCTCCCCTGTGAGTACTCGCCAAGAGACACACTCTCTATCTCTCTTGTCTCTCTCACTCTCTCTCTGTCTCTCTCTCTCTCTCTCTCTGTCTCTCTTGCTCTCGTACCGATCTATCTATCATCTTCCTTCACCAAGTTGCCCTAGGCTTACCTTACCCTGTCTAGAGCCCCCTTCCACCCCCCACCCCCCCCAAACTGTAGGTCAGTAGACCTCTTTATTTGCTGTTGTTTTTGTTTTTGCTTCATTTAGTGTACGCACACTAGGTTGTACAGCACGTCTATACAGCACTGTACATCAATATGAGTCATGATTTAAATGGGGGCGGGGGGGCATTCTAGAAGCTTCCAGAGAAAACCCAAACCCTACTCACGGCAACATCTACTATTATGTATAGCACACCGAGCTACACCCATTGCACATACATCACACATGAGTGATGCGTATGTGGGCATACACTGAGTTGCCAGCTTATAAGATACACCCGTCTAGGTACATATCACTCCTCCTTTGGGTTTCAGAAGAGGAGCACCTCCCCTGAGCATTGGTTCTACAAGATGCAGCAATGTGTAGCACCTGGTTCGGAACATGTTTGCCACAGTACAGGCCACCGAAGCAGTAAAAACAAGGAACCTTGGTCTAAATAGCATGGGGGTGGGAGCAGTGGGTTCTGATGTGTCCCAGAGAAGACCATCAGCCTGTACTGGCCTCCATGATGTTGCTTTAAAACGAAACCTGGGTTCGTCTATCAGTGTCCATCAGCAAGTAACGTGGTATTTGACTAAAGTCCAGTCACACATTGGTGGCACACCGATTTGCTTGCTCAGTTCTAGCCATTCTCCTCTGACACCTCTGGCCTTTGGACCACCGAACTCATGTTTTGCTTTTAGCCTTATTCCTGGTAAACCTTTGACCAGCTCTTCAGGAGATGCTGGAACAGATGAAACCCTGATTTAAGCCATTTTTGGGAGCAGCTTTTAGGAGATGCTGGATGATCTTTGCAGCAGATCCTGTATCCCACCTTAAAGCCTGTTGGGAGGATGCTGGGACAGCCATTTGGGGGATGCTGGAACCAGTGAAACCCACATTTAAGCCATTTTCAGTATCAGCTTTTGGAAGATGCTGAATGATCGTTTCAGGAGATCCTGAAACTCGTGAACCCCACATTTAAGCTCTTTTGGGAGATCTTGGAACAGCTTTTCAGGGGATCCAGGAACAGCTTTTCGGGAGATGCTGGAACTTGTGAAACCCGCACTTAAGCCCTTCTGGGAGATCTTGGAAAAGCTTTTCGTGAGATGCTCGAACTCGTGAACCCCGCACTTAAGCCCTTCTGGGAGATCTTGGAACAGCTTTTCAGGAGATGCTGGAACTCATAAACCCCATATTTAAGCCCTTCTGGGAGATCCTGGAACAGCTTTTTGGCAAATGTTTGACCTTGTGAACCCCACATTTAAGCCCTTCTGGGAGATCTTGGAACAGCTTTTCGGGAGATACTGGACCTCGTGAACCCCACATTTAAGCCCTTTTTGGTAGCAGCTTTTGGGAGATGCTGGATGATCTTTTCAGGAGATCCTGAAACCGGTGCTGCAGCCCACATTTGAACACTACCGTACGTTGGCGAAGCTTGTCTGCTGGATTTATACCCCAGACCACGGTCACATGACGTATGACTTGTTGGCGCATGAACGTGGTGGTGTACTTAATAAACTGGCAACTCGGTGTATACTCCAACGCCTTATAGGCCCAACTTGCAGACCCAGTCTAGCGGGGCCGGTGTTTCTTTACTAATACCTCACGCCTGGCTTTGTTTGGCATCATTCAAGTCACATGGCATGATTTTTGGGAATGCCACTGTGTGGAACAACACAAAGTCACTATGTACAGCAAAAGTAAAGGTAGTGAGAAGAGTTCTCGAGTTCAGCTCAGTTCTGTTATACTATGTTTTGAATACCTTCTGAAGGGGGGAGTGTTCTTATGTAGCGAATCAGGAATAAAGGAACAAACACACAGTTTAGCTGGAACCGGTCCTATATTCTTGCCTTAGTTATCGAGGCCTTACTTGCTTTTGTGGCCAACTACTCTAAGATGTGTTTGTGGCTTTGAACCTACAATAGCCTGTGTAGGAGGAGAAGTTCACCCTGACACACCTTTGACGAGCCCGTTGTTTTCCCCTCGTCCATATCAAACGATTCCTCACTGATACGGGCGCGTACTGGCCCCGTGACACAAACATCAGATAAGGATTTACGCTGTGCTCGAGAAGCCCAAAACAAACAGGCCATAAACACGTCTTACAGAAGTCCACAGCGCTTCTCTGGACTGTGAATGACCGTAGGCGAATTGTTAGTTATTTATTTTCTGTGTTTATATTTATTTTCATGTTTTATCATTTGACTCGTTTGTAAGAGGTTTAGAAGTCTGCACAGTGTCCATCCTTGCCTGTGTGGCCTGACCGTGTCACTCCCTTGCCTGACCCTGCCTTTGCTTTTTCCCAGGGTTCACCGCGATCACGGCGACCAACCCCATCTGGCTCATAAAGACCCGGCTGCAGCTGGATGCCAGGTAAGCCGCGCTGATAGGGTCGCTGTATTAATAGGGGTGTTGCGTAACGCCGTGCCGGGTCGTGTAGGGTGAGCAGGCAGCGGGGTTCACCTTTTACCCAGAGGGGATCGTGTCGCCACACGTAAATCAGGCACGGCAGTTTGGAAACGGGACGCGAGCTGTTGATGATGTTCTCAGATGGAAAGTATTGGATGGCGAGAATCCACACAGACTATAAATACACACAGCACAACTTCCTGGAAATCAAACACAACCATTAGATCTGCTTCCAGCTGTTCTCACGTTTCCAATAAAAAACATACACACTCAAACACACCAGTGAACACACACAAACACACTAATGAACACACACAAACACACTAGTGAACACACACAAACACACTAATGAACACACAGTAGGGTGCAGTGAACCTCCCACATACACACACTAGTATATATATATATATACACACACACACACACACACACACACACACACACACACACAGTAGAGTGCAGTGAAACACCTGCATATACACACTAGTGTGAACACACACACACACACACACACACACACACAGTAGAGTGCAGTGAAACACCTGCATATACACACTAGTGTGAACACACACACACACACAGTAGAGTGCAGTGAAACACCTGCATATACACACTAGTGTGAACACACACACTAATGAACACTCACAGTAGGGTGTAGTGAACAACCACATAGACACACTAGTACACACACACTGGCGAACACACAATGAGGTGCAGTGAACCATCCACATATACGCACTAGTGAACACTCACACTAGGGTGCAGTGAAACACACACACACACACAGTAGGGTGCAGTAAACCATCCACCATATACAAACTAGTAAACACATACACTCACACACTAGTGAACACATAGTAGGATGCAGTGAACCATCCACATATACACACTAGTGAACACATACACACTAGTGAACACATAGTAGGATGCAGTGAACCATCCACATATACACACTAGTGAACACTCACAGTAGGGTGCAGTGAAACACACACACACACACACAGTAGGGTGCAGTAAACCATCCACCATATACAAACTAGTGAACACACACACAAACACACACTCACAGTAGGTTGCAGTGAAACACATACACTAGAGGAACAGAAACACCCACACACACACACACACACACTAGTGAACACTCACACTAGGGGCAAAGAAACACCCACATGCACACACAGTAGGGTGCAGTAAACCATCCACCATATACACACTAGTGAACACACACACACACACACACTAGTGAACACCATAGTAGGGGGCAGTGAAACACACACACACACACACACAAGTGAACACATAGTATGGTGCAATGAAACACACACACACACACACACACACACACACTAGTGAACACATAGTAGGGTGCAGTGAAACACACACACACACACACTAGTGAACAGTGAAACAATTTCAGTGAAACACCCGCATATATACACTAGTAAACACGCACACAGAAGGGTGCAGTGAAACACCCACCCACACACACACACACACACACACACACACAGACACACACTAGTGAACCGTAGGGTGCAGTGAAACACCCACATATACACACTAGTAAATACACACACACACACACACACAGTAGGGGGCAGTGAAACACCCACCTACACACACTTGCGAACACATAGTACGGTGCAGAGAAATACACACACACACACACACTTTGGGGCAGTGAGCAGCCCTATTCACAGCGCCTGAGGACCACTTTCTCAGAGAGTCATGTGATGGTTCTTTAAAATGAGAGGTTTGGTGAGCTATTAGTAAATGTTCTTAAGTGTAAAATGCTGATAATCAGTATTTCAGGCTGTGATCACGTTTTGAAGACCCCGACTTCTGCCTAAACTCTGTTTGTCCTTTTGTCCCCCAGAAACCGCGGCGAGAGGCGCATGAATGCGTTTGAGTGTGTGCGGCGGGTCTATCAGGCCGACGGACTGCGGGGCTTTTATAGGGGCATGTCTGCCTCCTACGCAGGCATTTCAGAGACTGTCATCCACTTTGTCATCTACGAGAGCATCAAGCGCAAGCTCCTGGAGTCCAAAGCCAACGCCAACATGGACGATGAGGACGAGTCGGTCAAGGATGCTTCTGACTTTGTTGGGATGATGCTGGCCGCTGCCACGTCCAAAACCTGCGCTACGTCCATCGCGTATCCACACGGTGAGCCACTGTTAGCTTTTCGCTTGTATTGGTGGTCTGGCATCGTATCACAAAACCATGGGTGGGTAGAAGGCAACAGCAGTGAAAGAATATAGAGTCAAGTGAGATCTAGCGGGCAGATTACATGATGGGCAAAGAACATGATGGGTATAATGGCAATTGAGCTCCACTATCAGCTCCACTGACCATATAGGAGCTACACTTACAGACTGTAGTCCATCTGATTCTCTGTATACTTTATTACCCTGTTTTTTAATGGTCAGGACCCCCACAGGACCACCACAGAGCAGCTACTATTAGGGATGTGTTTTATTCTCAGTACTGCAGTGACAATGATGTGTTTAAGTTTAGAGTTTAGGTCTCTCGTGTTTTCACACAGCAAAATTTGACCTCCGCATTTGAAACACACACACACACACACACACACACACACACACACTAGTGAACGTACACACTAGGGGGGCAGTGAAACACCCACATATACACACACTAGAGAACATACACACTAGGGGGCAATGAAACACCCCCATAAACACACACTAGTGAACAAACACTCTAGGGGGCAGTGAAACACCCACATATACGCAAACTAGAGAACATGCACACTAGGGGGCAGTAAAACACCCACAAATACACACAATAGAGAACATACACACTAGGGGCAGTGAAACACACACTAGAGAACATACACACTAGGGGGCAGTGAAACACCCCCATATACACACACTAGTGAACAAACATTCTAGGGGGCATTGAAACACCCACATATACACACACTAGAGAACATACACACTAGGGGGCATTGAAACACCCACATATACACACACTAGAGAACATACACACTAGGGGGCAGTAAAACACCCCCATATACACACACTAGAGAACATACACACTAGGGGTCAGTGAAACACCCACATATACACACACTAGAGAACATACACACTAGGGGGCTGTGAAACACCCACATATACACACACTAGAGAACATACACACTAGGGGGCTGTGAAACACCCACATATACACACACTAGAGAACATACACACTAGGGGGCAGTAAAACACCCACATATACACACACTAGAGAACATACGCACTAGGGGGCAGTAAAACACCCACATATACACACACTAGGGGGCAGTGAAACACCCACATCTACAAGGTGGACCAGCAAGTAGTAGGAGTGTCTAATAGAGTGGACAGTGAGTGTACTCAGTGTTTAAAACACTCCAGCAGCAGCACTGCAGTGTCGGATCCACTCACACCAGCACAACACACACTAACACAACCACCACCATGTCAGTGTCACTGCAGTGCTGAGAATGACCCACCACCCAAACAATATCTGCTCTGTGGTGGTCCTGTGGGGGACCTGACCATTAAAAACCAGAGTAATAAAGTATAGAGAGAATCAGATGAACTACAGTCTGTAAGTGTAGCTCCTATATGGTCAGTGGAGCTGATACAGTGGACAGCCAGGCTGTTGAGATGCTCTGCAACTAATTTATTTATTTTATTTTATTTTTTTATTTTTTTTTACAGAGGTGATCCGCACCAGGCTACGAGAGGAGGGCAGCAAGTACCGCTCGTTCTTCCAGACCCTGAGCGTGGTGTTCCGAGAGGAGGGCTACAGGGCGCTGTACCGCGGCCTCACCACCCACCTGGTCCGCCAGATCCCCAACACGGCCATCATGATGTGCACCTACGAGCTGGTGGTCTACCTGCTCAACGGTTAAGCGTGGTTTCCGAGGAGAGGCGGAGGGGAGGAGAGCGAGAGAAAGAGAAAGGAGAGGAGAGGCGGAGCTAGAGACGCGACAAGAGAGATTGTCCCATTTTTATGAGACCAAAGGAAGAGGCAGAGAGAAACTAGGAAGAAGCACCCCCCACAACCCCACTAGCCCCTGCGGAGAGAGAGAGTGCCGCTGGCGCCAAGACGAGACGGCAGGGAGTTAGTAGGGAGGTGCTGATGTTAGTTTACAGAGCGGAAAAGGAAGGTGAGAGACGAAAGGAGGGTGACCAGTTAGTCTGTCTGCTTCTCTTCTCTAAATCTTTAATGTGAACAAGTCCTTTTGTTGAAGGACCATCAAAGAAGGAGGAGGAAGAGGAGGAGGAGGGGGGGGATGCTTGAAAGATATATAAAAAAGAGGATATCAAGTGATATCAATTACCGAATCCATTCACACTGAGAGGTTTCATTTTCCTTGCTGCTAGCAGTCTTCATTTCCCCAGCGGCTGACCTTTAAGGAGTTCCCCAAAGCTCCGCCGCGCGGCTCCCAACGTCCCCTCACAAGCGTCGCCCATCGTTTCAAACATTCCTCCTCCAGAGGGCGCCATCGCCTGGCGGCCCTCCACGCACACGAGTCCATTCTTGCTGGAGTTTTTTTTTTTTTTTCTTTTTGTTCTCGGTCAAAGCGCTCTGATCGGTGTTCCTTCACGTACTTCAAACTGAAGTGTTCTCGTTTCGTTGGCCTTCTTCGTTTTTGATCGGACCCGGTTCTTAATATATCAGTAGTATAGCAGTATAGCAGGAGACACTGGCTCGTCAGCCTTGTAACTGGGACTGACCTTTTTGTTTGGTTTGTTTGTTTGTTTCGTTGTGCAAAATAAATAAATAAATATATATATTAATAAATAAATAATTAAAGCTGGGCGCACACAACAGGTTCTCCGATCCGGACCTTGCATCCAGTTCAGTCCGGTCCTGGATTTTGTGGTCGCTGGTGCTGGAGCTCAGCAGTAGCAGGTTAGTTATGTACCAGCATGTGCAAAATCCAGGACCGGAAGCTGGAGTGAGTGAAGGGTGCCATGTAGGCTGTATCTCTGTATACATATGGAGTGGGCAGTTGCGTCATTGTGGCTAAACCCCCCAACCCCCCCCCTCGAAACAGTGGCTTCTGACCGTAAATATATATAGATATATATATATATATATATATGCACTTTGTGGCCTTTTCAGGCTCACATAACATTTATTATTATTATTTTTTTTTTTGGATTGTTGTTGTTTTGAACTTGTACTATAATACATAGTATTTACTGTATAGGCAAGACAGTGTTTTGCTCAGCAGTTCCCTTTTTGAGGTTCTTGTACAGATCAATGTACTAAACTTCTAGTGAAGGACATCCCTCTGTGTGCGTATGTATGTATGTATGTGTGTGTGTGTGTATAGTATGTATATGTATGTATGTATGTATGTATGCATATCGAGTATTCAGTGTTCATAACCTAGGTTCCATGATTATGCAGTAGGTTGCAGTTACAGAAATCCGTTTGAACCTTTCATATCCCGCCGGCGGCCACGTTGGTTAAAACGCCAGGCTTTCGTTTTCGCCCGTCCTCCAATCGGCTGCTGGGAGCCCCAACGTTTTCGTGTCCACGTTTCCATTTCCTATATGTTTACCCGCCCACATCTCGTCCTCGGTGTATGAAGGAGCGCGAACAGTTCAGCTAGGGACGTTTGAGGAGTGAGCGAAAACTTGTGTACTGGTCATAAGGCTTCTTGACACCTACATAGAAAGCTTGTTCCTGTGGCCAACGTTTCTTTCTATGAAGGTTCTATTTGAAGGCTGAAGGAGCCTTTGGAACAGGAATGTGCTTTTATGTAGGCTCTTATGACCAGCTTACGTAGAAGTCTTACAAACAGTGGCCTACAGGGAAGGTCTTAAAGGGAGACTTTCAACCCTCCAGCTGCCACGTTGGTCTTTTCCCTAAACTCAGTCTGGCTGAAGATGCTCATGACTGGTCCCACTGTATATGAAGTGTCTCTAATAACTAGATGTGTAGTTACATGTGAATAGCAATGGAGCTACTAGTAATGTAGGCACTGTTATAGATGGATTACAGCAGTAAAGCTTGTATTTACATGTGTATCAATGCTGGAAAATCACTGGTCATAACATTGTTATTGCATGTGTTCATGTGTGTGTGTGTATATATATATATATAGTGGGACCAGCCTTTGTTGGAGTGTTACTATCGTAGTTTTGATCTCGGATGCCATGGACGTGTCCATGTTTCTGCATAATTAAAAATTTAATAGCCGAGCTCAAAAGAACATCACTCAGAGTTCATATATGTGAAATAGTCTGTCATAGAAACTCGCCACCTCAGATTTGTTCACAGTGGTAGTGATGGGAGCCATGGTTACAACACAAACATGGCCATGTTAACTAATTTTCCCCCAAACCTGTATGTGTCTTCTGAGTTAAATTGATACGAAATCTGGAAAAAGCAACACTTTTGGGCATGTACCAACAATTGCACCAAATATATTAGGCCAAGACTTTATTTTATGATCAACTTGTTGTGTAATTACGTCTCCAGGGTTGACTACTACATTCAAAGCTGTGTTGTGGCGGCTTTTAGAGGCACCAGACGTTCGGTTCCCATCATCTCCACCAACACTGTGAGCAGTCACGACTCTCAAATAGCGTATTTCACTACTCGAACGACTTGGTATACATCTTAAACAGTTTAATATGCAGAAGATATGAAGTTTATGTTGTTGTAATGCAAAGATTGGAGGTGCGTACACAACTTCTGGTAGGCGGCTTTCAGAGGCACCAGACGTTCGGTTCCCATTACCGACACCAGCGCTGTGAACAGTCACGACTCTCAAATAGTGTATTTCACTACTCTGGACGACTTGCTATACGTCTTAACCAGTTTAATATGCAGAACATTTGAAGTCAACGTCTTTCATAACGCACAAGCAAGCGTCCAGGTTACTGTTCACGCTAATCGGCCGTCCTCTACAGATGTGGCGTAGCATTTGGCGTAGCTCTACACTCTACAGGAGTGTAGAGCATTCGTTTAATGGGACGGCTCTTGGTGGTGGTGGGGGGGTTAAAAACTCGCCTCCGTCTGGAATGAAGGCCCTGAACGTCTCATCTTTTCCAGTCCTTGCTCACGTCATTAGTATGCAAGCCTGAAGTGTGGTCAAACATAACCAGCTCAGTCCATTTTCCAAACCCAACAGTCGGTCTCAACTTGCTGTCCACCAAAAGCAGTGTTTTTTGTTTAGTTTTGTTTGTTTTTGTTTTTTTCTTGTCAGTATTAGCGAACGCAGTGGCTCTGCACACGCCGGCTGGTGCAGAGAGTCTACCCGAGTCGTCTCCCATCCTCCTTCGCTGCTAACCAGGTTGTGGAGTACTGTGACGATCACCAATAGACTCCTGGCCAAAGACTGAAGTGGCATTAACAGGCGTTCGAAGAATCTCGGATTGAGTTCAGTGCATGTCGGTGTTGCTCGCCGTTAACGTACACTACATGCTACAAACGCACTGGCAGGACTTCGCTGTGGGACAGTGCTCATAAAGCTGCATAGGCTCGTCATAGCGGTGCTTGCAGTTTGACTTTTTCGTCATAGCCGGCCAGGTTTAATGGGTTTCGACACCACCAAGTCCAGCTCAGGTTGGTGGACTATGTGCTCTGCCCTACTGAGAAGTGTTGCCGTTCTTAATTGGTTCATTTGATCGATTCTATGCGTAATTAATACTCTAAAACGACTAACGATTATATACTTGCGTACTTATCGATACTAATTAACAAAGGTTGCGTTTGAAGACATTTCAACTTCCGTAAAGCGAGTAGGTGAACATGCATGGTGCTCCAGACGACCAGCTGAGAATTAGTGGCATTGCAAAGGAAAGACAGCAAGACAGCCTCGCCACTTACTGTTGTCTAGGAGAGCCACAGCGGGGTCGACGACGAGCTTTCCCAGCCACGTCCCCCCTCAGTTCAAAGGCTTTCTGTGACGGTGGTGCATAGAGCGTACTTCTTGTTTGATGTCTGCCTCTTTATTATTATTTTTATTTTATTTTTTTTATTTTTTTTGCTGTTATTGGAAATCGGTACTACTTTCGTGGCATCTTCATGCAGTTTAATCAGGTTAACACTAAACGAATCATTCACACGTGTGAACCTGTAACGTCAGATTATTATTTTTTTTCTTCCCCCAATTTTTTTTTTTTTTTTTTGGTTTGTTTATTTTTGTTTATGGTGAAGATGTGGCCTGTTCTTTGCTGGCTGTGTAATATCATACCTCTTTTTGTACAAAGACTAAATAAAAACAGTTGCAAACCCTGTGACGTCTGCGTTCCGTCAGTTTCTTTGCATGAGGTGTGGATGTATCTGTGTACTGTCCATCACTGGCAGTAGAATGGGTCCATACCTAATACCATACTGACCGTCCCAGGATGCCACCTTTCCGTAAGTCCGTTTATGAAACAGCTGTAGGTGCTACACCATGGAGTCACATTATTATATCCAGAGTGACCACCATAGACGGACTGGAAGACTCGATAAGGTTCTGGTAGGTGGTCACAGGTAGCCTTGCTGATTGCAGTGCATCCCACAGCTGCTGTAGGGAGCGTGGAGAAGGATCCATAGAGCCAATGCCGCCATCCAGGTGGTCCCACAGATGCTCAATTGGGTTCAACTCTGGGGAATTAGGGGTCCAATTAGGGTGGAATCTTGGTCAGCTCTTCTAACCAGTGTGGGTCATTTCCGTGTGACGTGTCTCATTGTCCTTCTGGAAGGTCACCTATGTGCTGATGCTATTGGACGTTGGAGGTGGTCATAATAAAGTGACTCCTCTGTGTAATATTGTGAAATGGAAGCACCTAGAAACAACAGCTGTGCCGCTAAGCGGTGGGCAAGAACTGTGCATGGAGGGCTTCTTGAAATGGGTTTTCATGGCCAAGCAGCTACACGCTGGGCTAAGGTCACTATCAACAATGCTAGGTGTTTGCTGGACTCTAGAAACATCTTCTAAACATCTTCTAGAGTGGTAAATCATATCTAGTGGTCTGATTGATAAATGTGGGTTTGGTGGGCACCCCTGTTGGAGAACACAGTCAGATAATCAATGAGCCTCATAGCCACCAGGGGGCCCACTAACAACTTTGACGTAGTTAGTTATCATTATATTGTTTAGTAAATAACAATGTAAAGAGCGGGAAAGTGATTAAAGCTTAAAAACATATTAAAATTTCTTAAGCTGTTGGAAAAACAGGAAGTAATTAATAGGTCAGCAGATGTTTCTTTACGGAAGACAGAACATGGGCATTCATTAGTGTCCAATCAGCAGCAGGACAGTCATTCATTAGCATCAAATTACCAGCAACGCAGTTATTTATTAGCTTCAAATCACCTGTGATAGTCATTTATTAGCATCTAATTACAAATAACACAATTACCAATTAGCATCCAACCACCAGCAGGACAGTCATTTATTAGTGTCCAACCAACAGGACAGTCATTCATTAGCATCCAACCAACAGGACAGTCATTCATTAGCATCCAATCAGCAGCAGGACAGACATTCAGTAACATCAAATTACCAGCAATGCAGTCATTTATTAGCTTCCAATCACTTGTGATAGCCATTTATTAGCATCTAATTACAAGGAACACAATTACTGATTAGCATCCAAAAGCCAACCTTACAGTCATTCATTAGTATCCAATCACCAGCGGGACAGTCATTTGTTAGTGTCCAATTGCCAGCGGTACAGTCATTTATTAGCGTCCAATCAGCAGCAGGACAGTCATTCATTAGCGTCCAATCAGCAGCAGGACAGTCATTTATTAGTGTCCAATCAGCAGCAGGACAGTCATTCATTAGCGTCCAATCAGCAGCAGGACAGTCATTTATTAGTGTCCAATCAGCAGCAGGACAGTCATTCATTAGCGTCCAATCAGCAGCAGGACAGTCATTCATCAGCTTCAAATTACCAACAATGCAGTTATTAAGTAGCTTCCGATCAGCTGTGATATTCATTGATTAGCATCTAATTACAAGTAACACAATTACTGATTAGCATCAAACACCCAACAATACAGTCATTCATTAGTATCCAATCACCAGCAGTACAGTCATTCATTAGTATCCAATCACCAGCAGTACACTCATTTGTTAGTGTCCAATTGCCAGCGGTACAGTCATTCATTAGCTTCCAATCACCTATGATAGTCATTTATTAGCATCTAGTTACAAGTAACACAATTACTGATTAGCATCCAAAACCCAACAATACAGTCATTTATTAGCATCCAATCACCAGTAGGACAGTCATTCATTAGTATCCCACCAGCAGGACAGTCATTCATTAGTATTCAATCACCAGCAGGACAGTCATTTATTTGCTTGGATTTGTTAGTATCCAATCTCCTGTGATAGTCATTTATTAGTATGATTCATTTATTAGTATGATTCATAATGATTCATTAGGGTCCAAACACCTGCAATACAGGGATTCATTAGCATCCAATCAACAGAAATAGTCATTTATTAGCATCCAATCACCACCAACAGTCATTCATTAGCATTCAATCATCGGAAATAGTCATTTATTAGCATCTAATCATTGGTAAAAGAGTGATTTATTAGATTCAATCCCCCAAAATAGTCAATCATTAGCATCCAATCACAAGCATTACGTCATTTAGTTGTTAATCTTCAATGTTACATTAGACATCAGACAGAAAACTAAAAAGTTTACTAATGTTAAAATGAACTGGTGGATTTCTAAATTTCTAGCAAAATGTATTAAAGACTGTATGGATTATTGGACATATTTGTGAGCCTATAACGTAACTGTGTAAAATGAATACAAAAAATCCAAAATAATGTAAAATCATATATGAATTTAGGGTTTAGCGTAAACGTAGGAGTTTAATGTAAAAACAGGAGTTAGTGTTTAGTGTAAATGTAGGAGTTAGGGTTTAGTGTAGATGTAGGAGTTAGTGTTTAGTGTAGATGTAGGGGTTAGTGTTTAATGTAGGGGTTAGTGTTTAGTGTAAATGTAGGAGTTAGTGTTTAGTGTAGATGTAGGAGTTAGTGTTTAGTGTAGATGTAGGGGTTAGTGTTTAATGTAGGGGTTAGTGTTTAGTGTAAATGTAGGAGTTAGTGTTTAGTGTAAATGTAGGAGTTAGGGTTTAGTGTAGATGTAGGAGTTAGTGTTTAGTGTAGATGTAGGGGTTAGTGTTTAGTGTAAATGTAGGAGTTAGTGTTTAGTGTAGATGTAGGTGTTAGTGTTTAGTGTAAATGTAGGGGTTAGTGTTTAGTGTAGATGTAGGGGTTAAGGTTTAGTGTAATTGTAGGAGTTAGTGTTTAGTGTATATGTAGGGGTTAGTGTTTAGTGTAAATGTAGGAGTTAGTGTTTAGTGTAGATGTAGGTGTTAGTGTTTAGTGTAAATGTAGAGGTTAGTGTTTAGTGTAAATGTAGGAGTTAGGGTTTGGTGTAAATATAGGGGTTAGTGTTTAGTGTAAATGTAGGGGTTAGTGTTTAGTGTAGATGTAGGGGTTAGTGTTTAGTGTAGATGTAGGGGTTAGTGTTTAGTGTAAATGTAGGAGTTAGTGTTTAGTGTAGATGTAGCTGTTAATGTTTAGTGTAGATGTAGGGGTTAGTGTTTAGTGTAAATATAGGGGTTAGGGTTTAGTGTAAATATAGGGGTTAGTGTTTAGTGTAAATGTAGGAGTTAGGGTTTAGTGTAAATATAGGGGTTAGGGTTTAGTGTAAATGTAGGAGTTAGTGTTTAGTGTAAATGTAGAGGTTAGTGTTTAGTGTAAATGTAGGTGTTAGTGTTTAGTGTAAATGTAGATGTTAGTGTTTAGTGTAAATGTAGGGGTTAGTGTTTAGTGTAAATGTAGGAGTTAGTGTTTAGTGTAAATGTAGGAGTTAGGGTTTAGTGTTAATGTATGGGTTAGTGTTTAGTGTAAATGTAGGGGTCAGTGTTTAGTGTAAATGTAGGGGTCAGGGTTTAGGGTAAATGTAGAGGTTAGTTTTTAGTGTAAATGTAGGTGTTAGGGTTTAGTGTAAATGTAGAGCTTAGTGTTTAGTGTAAATGTAGGGGTTAGTGTTTAGTGTAAATGCAGAGGTTAGTGTTTAGTGTAAATGTAGGGGTTAGTGTTTAGTGTAAATGCAGAGGTTAGTGTTTAGTGTAAATGTAGGGGTTAGTGTTTAGTGTAAATGTAGGAGTTAGTGTTTAGTGTAAATGTAGGGGTCAGTGTTTAGTGTAAATGTAGGAGTTAGTGTTTAGTGTAAATGTAGGGGTTAGTGTTTAGTGTAAATGTAGGAGTTAGTGTTTAGTGTAAATGTAGGAATTAGTGTTTAGTGTAAATGTAGGGGTTAGTGTTTAGTGTAAATGTAGAGGTTAGTGTTTAGTGTAAATGTAGGAGTTAGTGTTTAGTGTAAATGTAGAGGTTAGGGTTTAGTGTAAATGTAGGAATCAGTGTTTATTGTAAATGTAGGAGTTAGTGTTTAGTGTAAATGTAGAGGTTAGTGTTTAGTGTAAATGTAGGAGTTAGTGTTTAATGTAGGAGTTAGTGTTTAATGTAGGGGTTAGTGTTTAGTGTAAATGTAGGAGTTAGTGTTTAGTGTAAATGTAGGGGTTAGTGTTTAGTGTTTAATGTAGGAGTTAGTGTTTAGTGTAAATGTAGGAGTTAGTGTTTAGTGTAAATGTAGGGGTTAGTGTTTAGTGTTTAATGTAGGAGTTAGTGTTTAGTGTTAATGTAGGAGTTAGTGTTTAATGTAGGGGTTAGTGTTTAGTGTAAATGTAGGAGTTTGTGTTTAGTGTAAATGTAGGGGTTAGTGTTTATGTAGGAGTTAGTGTTTAGTGTAAATGTAGGGGTCAGTGTTTAGTGTTAATGTAGGGGTCAGTGTTTAATGTAATGGTTAGGGTTTAGTGGAAATGTAGGAGTTAGTGTTTAGTGTAAATGTAGAGGTTAGTGTTTAGTGTTAATGAAGGGGTCAGTGTTTAGTGTTAATGTAGGAGTTAGTGTTAATGTAGGAGTTAGTGTTAATGTAGGAGTTAGTGTTTAATATAGGGGTCAGTGTTTAGTGTTAATGTAGGGGTTAGGGTTTAGTGTTAATGTAGGAGTTAGTGTTTAATGTAGGGGTTAGGGTTTAGTGTTTATGTAGGAGTTAGTGTTTAGTGTAAATGTAGGAGTTAGTGTTTAGTGTAAATGTAGAGGTTAGTGTTTAGTGTTAATGAAGGGGTCAGTGTTTAGTGTTAATGTAGGAGTTAGTGTTTAATGTAGGGTTTGGGCGACTACCCAGGCAGATATTGGCCTCCAGGTATGTTTACACTGGGCTTGAATGCCAGATACACATTCTGAAAGGCTTGTTAAACGCTGGCTCTGTTCAACAAACTAACTTCTTCACTTTTTCTATTTTCCAGATGCAGAATTTTTTGGACGCTGAACATATTTCTCCCTCTTTTTTTCATTTTTCATCATCCGTACTGTGAGCTGTAGTGAAACATTGAGAAATGAGTCCAGCATGCTGTGCTATATTTCAGACGTCATGCGCTCCTCTTCCCTACACTCGCTGCTCCCATTATCTTTGCATTAGCTGGAGGTACATGCTGTTTCTTGTGGTGTAATCTATCACAGAAGCCGCTCGGTGACTCTGATGGATGATGAGGGCTGCTGCGCCTGGTGTATGGCACCGTTTTCACCACTTGGGGGCAGCAGAGATTACACAACCGAATGGAAATATCACAGCCAGTGCTCTCGTCAGGCTGTCTCATCAGAAAAGGTAAGCCCTTCACTCCTCTTAGCCTTTCCCAACTGGGTAAATCCATTTCACGACTCTGGTGACATGACGTTCCTTGATGATTACACCTCTTCCTCCACTTTTTAATGCATCACCTCATTTGCTGATAGGACTAGAAGTGAGTGACAAGCTTTGGATTGGCTCTGGCTGCTTATCCACTCATGTGGATTCATCATCAGGAGCTCTGTAGTGCAGAAATGACACAACCGACCATGTAATGCTTATTTTTGCACTAGCCTAAAATCCATTATAGCAATAGAATGACGTGATTGGTATCCGCAGTGCTGGATTTGACTGACAGGCCGCCCAGCTCGCTGGAAAACACTGGGAATAAAACACAGTTCAACTGTTTTTGCCGCCTCGCAGTGACAGTTACATGCTAGAGGCAGCTGTGCAAACATGATGAGATACGTGTCCCGCGCCATGCCCAGCTGTGTGCGTTTATTAAAGGGAGAACAATAAAGACCTCACTTACTACAGCAGGAAAGGATCTGTATCTTCTTAAAACACATATCATCACTGTACAGAGAACAACATGTTAGTGTTTAGTGTAAATGTAGGAGTTAGTGTTTAGTGTAAATGTAGAGGTTAGGGTTTAGTGTAAATGTAGAGGTTAGTGTTTAGTGTAAATGTAGAGGTTAGGGTTTAGTGTAAATGCAGGAGTTAGAGTTTAGTGTAAATGTAGGGGTTAGTGTTTAGTGTAAATGTAGGGGTTAGTGTTTAGTGTAAATGTAGGGGTTAGGGTTTACTGTAAATGTAGGGGTTAGTGTTTAGTGTAAATGTAGGAGTTAGAGTTTAGTGTAAATGTAGGGGTTAGTGTTTAGTGTAAATGTAGGAGTTAGTGTTTAGTGTAAATGTAGGGGTTAGGGTTTACTGTAAATGCAGGAGTTAGAGTTTAGTGTAAATGTAGGGGTTAGTGTTTAGTGTAAATGTAGAGGTTAGGGTTTAGTGTAAATGTAGAGGTTAGTGTTTAGTGTAAATGTAGAGGTTAGGGTTTAGTGTAAATGCAGGAGTTAGAGTTTAGTGTAAATATAGGGGTTAGTGTTTAGTGTAAATGTAGGGGTTAGGGTTTACTGTAAATGCAGGAGTTAGAGTTTAGTGTAAATGTAGGGGTTGGTGTTTAGTGTAAATGTAGGTGTTAGGGTTTAGTGTAAATGTAGGAGTTAGAGTTTAGTGTAAATGTAGGGGTTAGGGTTTAGTGTAAATGTAGGAGTTAGTGTTTAGTGTAAATGTAGGGGTTAGTGTTTAGTGTAAATGTAGGTGTTAGGGTTTAGTGTACATGTAGGAGTTAGGGTTTAGTGTAAATGTAGGGGTTAGGGTTTAGTGTAAATGTAGGAGTTAGGGTTTAGTGTAAATGTAGGAGTTAGTGTTTAGTGTACATGTAGGGGTTAGTGTTTAGTGTAAATGTAGAGGTTAGGGTTTAGTGTAAATGTAGGGGTTAGGGTTTATTGTAAATGTAGGGGTTAGGGTTTAGTGTAAATGTAGGGGTTAGGGTTTAGTGTAAATGTAGAGGTTAGTGTTTAGTGTAAATGTAGGGGTTAGGGTTTAGTGTAAATGTAGGGGTTAGTGTTTAGTGTAAATGTAGGGGTTAGGGTTTAGTGTAAATGTAGGGGTTAGGGTTTAGTGTATATGTAGGGGTTAGTGTTTCGTGTAAATGTAGGGGTTAGGGTTTAGTGTAAATGTAGGGGTTAGGGTTTAGTGTAAATGTAGGGGTTAGGGTTTAGTGTAAATGTAGGGGTTAGTGTTTACTGTAAATGTAGGGGTTAGGGTTTAGTGTAAATGTAGGGGTTAGGGTTTAGTGTAAATGTAGGAGTTAGGGTTTAGTGTAAATGTAGGAGTTAGGGTTTAGTGTAAATGTAGGGGTTAGTGTTTAGTGTAAATGTAGGGGTTAGGGTTTAGTGTAAATGTAGGGGTTAGGGTTTAGTGTAAATGTAGAGGTTAGTGTTTAGTGTAAATGTAGGGGTTAGGGTTTAGTGTAAATGTAGGGGTTAGTGTTTAGTGTAAATGTAGGGGTTAGGGTTTAGTGTAAATGTAGGGGTTAGGGTTTAGTGTATATGTAGGGGTTAGTGTTTCGTGTAAATGTAGGGGTTAGGGTTTAGTGTAAATGTAGGGGTTAGGGTTTAGTGTAAATGTAGGGGTTAGGGTTTAGTGTAAATGTAGGGGTTAGTGTTTACTGTAAATGTAGGGGTTAGGGTTTAGTGTAAATGTAGGGGTTAGGGTTTAGTGTAAATGTAGGAGTTAGGGTTTAGTGTAAATGTAGGAGTTAGGGTTTAGTGTAAATGTAGGGGTTAGTGTTTAGTGTAAATGTAGGGGTTAGGGTTTACAGAGGTACAGAGTTGTTGAGGCCCATAGTGTTTAGTGTCTTCTCGCAGTGAAAGGATGGACAGAAACATATGGATGTTCTCCGATCTGGCAGCTGAAAGTGCTGTTTATCAAATTGGTGGGCATTGTTGGTGGATCTACCAGCTCTTCCAGGTGGTTTTTAGGAGTCCCAAGTTCCCAAAAACTCCCAACCAGTGTTTACCTGATTGAATTTTACTAGAGATCACATAAATAAGTGGACAACTCTGAGCTTGGCATAGCAAAAGACGATAGTGTCCCTGAAGGTTTGACAGGTCTCCGTTGGCATAGCTTCTCCATAGGGATCAAGGTTCCAAGCTTCCAGCTTTCCGCCACCATGTGGCCTTTATTTCCTCCCTGTTTCCATTGAACCCATTCGGCAGTTCACCCTGGCTGCTTATTTGCCTGGCTATCCAAGAGCCATCAAAATGCAAATAGCCCCCGTGGCTCACAGCGAATGAGGCTGGGAGGTGCATCTCTGTCTCTCCCCTGCCAAGCTCAGGCTCTGGCTTTGAGGGAGTCCCTGTACCCCTAAACCGGGAGCGTTCTTTTCCTTCCCCTCCATTCAGCGGTGTGAATTAATCACTCCTTCTGTGGGTGACCGAGCTCGCCGTTTCCTATTACCGGCAGTCGATGTTCCTTTGAAGGATCTGGTCTGAGCTGACCTTCTTATCGTTGCTTTGGTTTTATACCCTCTGAAATAAGATTCTGCCCACTTTATTAATCCAGTCATTGAATGTGGGCTACAATGGGGGATTATGGGTAAGCTCTGTTTGGTTTGGTGACACTTCTGTTTCTGGAAAGGAAGAGTTCTATGAGATCTTATTCTATGGTCCCATACCCATATCTTATTATTAGAGCCCCCTACATGGGAGCTCTACATTATATGTAGGAGATTGGAGCCTCTGTTGATGGATAGTGGTGTTAACCGCCCGAAAGTTCCTCGTCAGTGGTCAGGAACTGGGAATTGCATTGAAAAAGAATAGGGTGTTAGGCATAGATAGCATTCCCGAATGCTAATTTGTTAATAATCCAACTAATAGCTCAATCGGAATAGAAAACGTCTATGTATACACCTCAATATGAATAGGCTAGTCCGATTGAGGTCATTCCGATTAAAATTTCTATCCGATTGGAGGATAGAAGAATAGAAGAATAATAGCCACCTGTAGACGCCTGTATCCGATTACATTCCCAATGGGAAAGTTGAAATACGCTGCATCATGGAGGAAGCTTCAACATGGCGGGAGGTAGAACCTGGTCTTCAGAAGAAACAAAGTTCATGCTTCAAAGCTATTTCAATCAAAAACATCCTAACAGGCCAAGTTACATGGTAACATAGGAACCCTTCTTTGATACCACCTTCACAATTCTTGCATCCATTGAAGTTTTTGGAGAGTTTCTGCTTGAGTTTTTTTGTATAGGGTCAGAATAGCCTCCCACAGCTGCTGTTTTGATGTGAACCTCTCACCCTCATAGATCTTTTGATCCAAAGGTTCTCTATAGGGTTGAGGTCAGGAAAAGATGGTGGCCTCACCATGAGTTTCTCATGCATGAAGGTCATTTTCACACCTTCAGGGACCCTAAAGGACCTACCAGCTCTCTCCCAATGATTCCGTCCCAAAATATGACTCAGCCACCTCCTTGCTGACGTCGCAGCCTTGTTGGGACATGGTGGCCATCCACCAACCATCCATTACTCCATCCATCTGGACCATCCAGGGTTGGACAACACTCATCAGTAAACAAGACTGTTTGGAAATTAGTCTTCATGTATGTCTGGGCCCACTGCAACCGTGAGCACTGGTTAGGGGTGGCCGAGTAGTAGGTTTACGCACCACAGCAAGCCTTTGAAGGACCTACACCTTGAGGTTCGCGGGACTCCAGAGGCACCAACAGCTTCAAATACCTGTTTGCTGGTTTGTAATGGTATTTTAGCAGATGCTCTCTTAATCCGATGAACTTGCCTGGCAGAAGCCCCTCACCTCCCCACAAAGCCTGGACAGGGAGGGGCTCTATCCTTTCAGACTTCTGACCATAGAGTTATGGAGTACTGCTGGGACTTGAACTCACAATCTTCTGGTGTTTAGACAGTTAGCTGTTCAACTCAGAAGCCACATCAGTACCTGAATGAATTGTGATTTGTGCTTAAAGATCCAGAGAACCTAAATTTTGGTTCTAGCTAATGAGTACAGTAAACCTGTAGTGAGTAAACCCTGTAAACAATAAGGTTCCACTGACCAATAGCTGACCAACACATCTTACCGTATTTCTCTCCTCTGCATGTAAACTAGGTCCTAATCTTGGGTTACACTTATGTAATCAAACCTCAACCAATCACAAGGCTGATGTCTCTCTGGGCCCGCCCACTTAAACCAGTTTCTGAGTAAGAGAAACTAAAACCAGCATCACCAAAAGATATCATCACCAACACTGTTCCTTCATCCCTTCATTCCTTTATCATCATCACCAACACTGTTCCTTCATCCCTTCATTCCTTTATTATCATCACCAACACTGTTCCTTTATCCCTTCATTCCTTTATCATCATCACCAACACTGTTCCTTCATCCCTTCATTCCTTTATCATCATCATCAACACTGTTCCTTCATCCCTTCATTACTTTATCATCATCACCAACACTGTTCCTTCATCCCTTCATTACTTTATCATCATCACCAACACTGTTCCTTCATCCCTTCATTCCTTTATCATCATCATCAACACTGTTCCTTCATCCCTTCATTCCTTTATCATCATCACCAACACTGTTCCTTCATCCCTTCATTCCTTTATCATCATCATCAACACTGTTCCTTCATCCCTTCATTACTTTATCATCATCACCAACACTGTTCCTTCATCCCTTCATTACTTTATCATCATCACCAACACTGTTCCTTCATCCCTTCATTCCTTTATCATCATCAACACTGTTCCTTCATCTCTTCATTCCTTTATCATCATCACCAACACTGTTCCTTCATCCCTTCATTCCTTTATCATCATCATCAACACTGTTCCTTCATCCCTTCATTCCTTTATCATCATCATCAACACTGTTCCTTCATCCCTTCATTCCTTTATCATCATCATCAACACTGTTCCTTCATCCCTTCATTCCTTTATCATCATCATCAACACTGTTCCTTCAGCCCTTCATTCCTTTATCATCATCAACACTGTTCCTTCATCCCTTCATTCCTTTATCATCATCACAAACACTGTTCCTTCATTCCTTCATTCCTTTATCATCATCACCAACACTGTTCCTTTATCCCTTCATTCCTTTATCATCATCACCAACACTGTTCCTTCATCCCTTCATTCCTTTATCATCATCAACACTGTTCCTTCATCCCTTCATTCCTTTGTCATCACCAACACTGTTCCTTCACCCCTTCATTCCTTTATCATCATCATCAACACTGTTCCTTCATTCCTTTATCATCACCAACACTGTTCCTTCATCCCTTCATTCCTTTATCATCAACAACACTGTTCCTTCATCCCTTCATTCCTTTATCATCATCACCACTGTTCCTTCATCCCTTCATTCCTTTATCATCAACAACACTGTTCCTTCATCCCTTCATTCCTTTATCATCAACAACACTGTTCCTTTATCCCTTCATTCCTTTATCATCATCAACACTGTTCCTTCATCCCTTCATTCCTTTATCATCATCACCGACACTGTTCCTTCATCACTTCATTCCTTTATCATCATCACCAACACTGTTCCTTCATCCCTTCATTCCTTTATCATCAACAACATTGTTCCTTTTTAGTTTTTATCATGCATTGCTTCATCCATCTGTTTGTTCATCAGTTTTTTTGTCCGTTTCCGTGTCTGTTCATTCATTCCTCATACATTGCTTTGTCTATCAACTTGTAGGAGACATCAAGCAGAACAATAGACCGACCACCCCAAAGTCCAGAACCTCAACATCCCTGAACGTGTTTGGGATTATCTGGATGGTGAGAAGCAGAAAACAGTAAGGCCGAACTTAGAAGGTGAGTATCTTCTGAAAGTGAGTAAAGACCCAGTACTTAAAGAAAATGCAGCCCCACCTTTAACACTGCCTCAAAACCGGTGACCCCTACTCAAACCCTGACCTTACCCCGTACAGCAAAGGCCTGAAACTGCTTCTGTATGCGTGTACGTCTGTCAGCGGCGTGTCATGTCTGCGGTGTCTTTGTGCTGGACGGCTGTGAGCTCAGCTGGTCAGAGTGAGGGGTCCCCAGGGACGGGCCAGGTGTTGCACTTAGGCTGCTTTAATTGGGATCCTTTGGTGGGATCATGTACGGGGGAGTGATGGATGCCTATTGTTGAAGCCATGCACCACGCTGACGGCGGTCATTTATCCGTCTGTATGAGTCCGACCACCTCTGGGATGTCCAACCGTGCCAGACCATGCCGGACGGTCCTCCTGTCCTCCTCTGATTTGCTTTTTTCCCCCATCTCACTCTCTTTTCTCCCCCTCCGGCTTTTGTCTCAATCCTCTGTCCCGCATGATGCTCTTCCTTTCTGTCCCCATGCGAAAGCAATGAAATCAAACGACGTGGACGTAGCCGGGAGGCGCTCCTCCAACAGATGGGCTTTTCGGCTCTTCTCGCTCTCTCCGAACAAATCCTCCCAAAGCTTTGCATCTGCTCCTACGACTCAGCCTCAGCTTCAGCCCAAGCTCTCCACAAAGGCGGGCACCAGTCAAGCCGAGTCAAGTTTATTTGTATAGCGCTTTTTACAATGATGTTGCAGCTTTACAGGAGTTTAAAAACATGAAAACATGAAATCTCAACACTTTATCCACTGTGAGCAAGCCAGAGGCAATGGTGGCGAGAACAAACTCCCTCAACTGGAGGAAGAAACCTTGGGAGGAACCAGACTCACAAGCAGAAACCCATCCTCCTCTGGTGGAACAGTATTTACAGTTTATTAAACTAAAGCTGAGTCTGAAGCTGCACAGGTGCTACATCAGGTGGATGATACAGCAATGTAGTCAAGGATGAAGCAAATGGTACGAATGGACAGGAGAGCTGGTTGGAGCCAGGTGACAGGGCGGCCCTGGTGGTCAGTTCTTTAACAGTATTTGGCTGGACAAGTGGGCGGTTATTACCTCAGAAAGAGAAAAGAGACCATTAGTTAGTTCAGGTTTGGGTTAGTACAGAGACAGAGTTAGTTCTGGTTTGGGTTAGTATAGAGACAGAGTTAGTTCTGGTTTGGGTTAGTACAGAGACAGAGTTAGTTCTGGTTTGGGTTAGTACAGAGACAGAGTTAGTTCTGGTTTAGGTTAGTACAGAGACAGAGTTAGTTATAGTTTAGGTTAGTACAGAGACAGAGTTAGTTCTGGTTTAGGTTAGTACAGAGACAGAGTTAGTTATAGTTTAGGTTAGTACAGAGACAGAGTTAGTTCTGGTTTAGGTTAGTACAGCGACAGAGTTAGTTCTGGTTTGGGTTAGTACAGCGACAGAGTTAGTTCTAGTTTAGGTTAGTAAAGAGACAGAGTTAGTTCTGGTTTGGGTTAATACAGAGACAGAGTTAGTTCTGGTTTGGGTTAGTACAGAGACAAAGTTAGTTCTGGTTTGGGTTAGTATAGAGACAGAGTTAGTTCAGGTTTGGGTTAGTACAGAGACACAGTTAGTTCTGGTTTGGGTTAGTACAGAGACAGAGTTAGTTCTGGTTTGGGTTAGTATAGAGACAGAGTTAGTTCTGGTTTGGGTTAATACAGAGACAGAGTTAGTTCTGGTTTGGGTTAGTACAGAGACAGAGTTAGTTCTGGTTTAGGTTAGTACAGAGACAGAGTTAGTTATAGTTTAGGTTAGTACAGAGACAGAGTTAGTTCTGGTTTGGGTTAGTACAGAGACAAAGTTAGTTCTGGTTTGGGTTAGTACAGAGACAGAGTTAGTTCTGGTTTGGGTTAGTACAGAGACAGAGTTAGTTATAGTTTAGGTTAGTACAGAGACAGAGTTAGTTATAGTTTAGGTTAGTACAGAGACAGAGTTAGTTCTGGTTTAGGTTAGTACAGCGACAGAGTTAGTTCTGGTTTGGGTTAGTACAGCGACAGAGTTAGTTCTAGTTTAGGTTAGTACAGAGACAGAGTTAGTTCTGGTTTGGGTTAGTACAGAGACAGAGTTAGTTCTGGTTTGGGTTAACACAGAGACAGAGTTAGTTCTGGTTTGGGTTAGTACAGCGACAGAGTTAGTTCTAGTTTAGGTTAGTACAGAGACAGAGTTAGTTCTGGTTTGGGTTAATACAGAGACAGAGTTAGTTCTGGTTTGGGTTAGTACAGAGACAAAGTTAGTTCTGGTTTGGGTTAGTATAGAGACAGAGTTAGTTCAGGTTTGGGTTAGTACAGAGACACAGTTAGTTCTGGTTTGGGTTAGTACAGAGACAGAGTTAGTTCTGGTTTGGGTTAGTATAGAGACAGAGTTAGTTCTGGTTTGGGTTAGTACAGAGACAGAGTTAGTTCTGGTTTGGGTTAGTACAGAGACAGAGTTAGTTCTGGTTTAGGTTAGTACAGAGACAGAGTTAGTTATAGTTTAGGTTAGTACAGAGACAGAGTTAGTTCTGGTTTGGGTTAGTACAGAGACAAAGTTAGTTCTGGTTTGGGTTAGTACAGAGACAGAGTTAGTTCTGGTTTGGGTTAGTACAGAGACAGAGTTAGTTATAGTTTAGGTTAGTACAGAGACAGAGTTAGTTATAGTTTAGGTTAGTACAGAGACAGAGTTAGTTCTGGTTTAGGTTAGTACAGCGACAGAGTTAGTTCTGGTTTGGGTTAGTACAGCGACAGAGTTAGTTCTAGTTTAGGTTAGTACAGAGACAGAGTTAGTTCTGGTTTGGGTTAGTACAGAGACAGAGTTAGTTCTGGTTTGGGTTAACACAGAGACAGAGTTAGTTCTGATTTGGGTTAGTACAGCGACAGAGTTAGTTCTAGTTTAGGTTAGTACAGAGACAGAGTTAGTTCTGGTTTGGGTTAATACAGAGACAGAGTTAGTTCTGGTTTGGGTTAGTACAGAGACAAAGTTAGTTCTGGTTTGGGTTAGTATAGAGACAGAGTTAGTTCAGGTTTGGGTTAGTACAGAGACACAGTTAGTTCTGGTTTGGGTTAGTACAGAGACAGAGTTAGTTCTGGTTTGGGTTAGTATAGAGACAGAGTTAGTTCTGGTTTGGGTTAGTACAGAGACAGAGTTAGTTCTGGTTTGGGTTAGTACAGAGACAGAGTTAGTTATAGTTTAGGTTAGTACAGAGACAGAGTTAGTTCTGGTTTAGGTTAGTACAGCGACAGAGTTAGTTCTGGTTTGGGTTAGTACAGCGACAGAGTTAGTTCTAGTTTAGGTTAGTACAGAGACAGAGTTAGTTCTGGTTTGGGTTAGTACAGAGACAGAGTTAGTTCTGGTTTGGGTTTACACAGAGACAGAGTTAGTTCTGGTTTGGGTTTATACAGAGTCAGAGTTAGTTCTGGTTTAGGTTAGTACAGAGACAGAGTTAGTTCTGGTTTGGGTTAATACAGAGACAGAGTTAGTTCTGGTTTGGGTTAATACAGAGACAGAGTTAGTTCTAGTTTAGGTTAGTACAGAGACAGAGTTAGTTCTGGTTTAGGTTAGTACAGAGACAGAGTTAGTTCTGGTTTGGGTTAATACAGAGACAGAGTTAGTTCTGGTTTGGGTTAGTACAGAGACAGAGTTAGTTCTGGTTTGGGTTAGTATAGAGACAGAGTTAGTTCTGGTTTGGGTTAGTACAGAGACTGAGTTAGTTCTGGTTTGGGTTAGTACAGAGACAAAGTTAGTTCTGGTTTGGGTTAGTATAGAGACAGAGTTAGTTCAGGTTTGGGTTAGTACAGAGACAGAGTTAGTTCTGGTTTGGGTTAGTATAGAGACAGAGTTAGTTCTGGTTTGTGTTAGTACAGAGACAGAGTTAGTTCTGGTTTAGGTTAGTACAGCGACAGAGTTAGTTCTGGTTTGGGTTAGTACAGAGACAGAGTTAGTTCTGGTTTGGGTTTATACAGAGTCAGAGTTAGTTCTGGTTTAGGTTAGTACAGAGACAGAGTTAGTTCTGGTTTGGGTTAATACAGAGACAGAGTTAGTTCTGGTTTGGGTTAATACAGAGACAGAGTTAGTTCTAGTTTAGGTTAGTACAGAGACAGAGTTAGTTCTGGTTTAGGTTAGTACAGAGACAGAGTTAGTTCTAGTTTAGGTTAGTACAGAGACAGAGTTAGTTCTGGTTTGGGTTAGTACAGAGACAGAGTTAGTTCTGGTTTAGGTTAGTGCAGAGAAAGAGTTAGTTCTGGTTTGGGTTAGTACAGAGACAGAGTTAGTTCTGGTTTGGGTTAGTACAGAGACAGAGTTAGTTCTGGTTTGGGTTAGTACAGAGACAGAGTTAGTTCTGGTTTGGGTTAGTACAGAGTCAGAGTTAGTTCTGGTTTGGGTTAATACAGAGACAGAGTTAGTTCTGGTTTAGGTTAGTACAGAGGATGAGAAGAGTTTAGAGTGTAGCTGGTGACTCTGACAGATCTGATAATAAACAGATTGAACTGAAAGGAGAGAGTCCCTACCAGCAGCTGTGAATTACCCTTGGCTTTTAAACCCTCTCTGATCTCCTTTTCTCCCCCGCCGGAGCGGGACAGGTGAGGGTATCGGGGCTCTTTGTGGTGCAAACAAAGTGCTGGCTTTGCCGCCTCTCAGGGTCCACGTGGTGGGGCTCGGCGTGCGCTTTTGTTTTGTAGAGCTTTCTCATATATCATAAATATAGCAGCGCTGGTCTCATTCTCTCTCCCCGCCGAAAGGGAGGAGTATTTTGGGCTTGCTTTGCTCCTCTCAAAGGCAGGCTGCTTTTGTTAGGTCTTGTTTTTTTTTTCTTTTGCCTCTTCCGCTCTGACTGTTTTCACTGATCCCCCCGCTCGCTGTTTCCACTGATCAGCCCAGCGCAGCTCCGCTACTGTCGTCAAGCACAGCAGGGGGATGCCAGCTCAGAGGCAGGCCGTACCCAACAACACCCTCCCCAATCGTATGCACTCGCACATGCACACCCATCCTGTTCCATAAACGCCGCCGCCGCTCAGCAATGCTGACTGGCGGGAACAGCTCACACTGTGCTGGCCCTGTGCGACCTCATTGGACTTAATCCGCTTCCAGCCTCTGTCCTTGACTTGACAGGTTAATCAAGGTAAAGGTAAATATTTAAGATGGACGGTCCGGCTGGTGTCGGTCCAGCTACATCACGTTCACTTGAAGCTGAAAACTGAGCGTGGGGCTGCTTGCCTAGTCCCTGCGGAACAGGGCCATCAAATCCACTTACTGCTGGAGTCGAAGGTGATCATCTAAATGGGTTCATTTGCATATTCGTTTGGAGTCTGATTTTCTAGTTATATGTACAGGGCTGTGAAAAAGTATTCGCCCTAAGGGTTTCCTTTGTTTTTGCACAGGTGTCACACTTAAAGGCTTCAGGTTATCAAACAATTTTCAATATCGGGCAAAGATAACCTGAGTGAATACAAATGGTTTTCATTTATTAAGGGAACAAATCTATCCAAACCAGCCTGGCCCAAAGTGAATTAACTGTGATTGGCCACATATTTTTGGAAAGTTGAGCTCAGTTCCACATCTACAACCAGGGCTGGTTGCTGCCAGACCTGTAGAATCAAGAAATCACTTAAATAGATGGTGCAAGGCAGCCAATCACTGATATCAACAGTACAATCCTGAATATTTAACTTATAATGGTATGATGCAGGTGTGAGGTGCCTAACCTGGTGTCCTGTTGTAGTACACTACCAGTCAAACGTTTTAGATACACTACCAGCCAAACGTTTTAGATACACTACCAGTCAAACGTTTTAGATACACTACCAGTCAAACGTTTTAGATACACTACCAGCCAAACGTTTTAGATACACTACCAGTCAAACGTTTTAGATACACTACCAGTCAAACGTTTTAGATACACTACCAGTCAAACGTTTCAGTACACTACCAGTCAAACGTTTTAGATACACTACCAGTCAACGTTTTAGATACACTACCAGCCAAACATTTTAGATACACTACCAGTCAAACGTTTCAGTACACTACCAGTCAAACGTTTTAGATCACTACCAGTCAAACGTTTTAGAACACTACCAGCCAAACGTTTTAGATACACTACCAGTCAAACGTTTCAGTACACTACCAGTCAAACGTTTTAGAACACTACCAGTCAAACGTTTTAGAACACTACCAGTCAAACGTTTTAGATACACTACCAGCCAAACGTTTTAGATACACTACCAGTCAAACGTTTTAGATACACTACCAGTCAAACGTTTCAGTACACTACCAGTCAAACGTTTTAGATACACTACCAGCCAAACGTTTTAGATACACTACCAGTCAAACGTTTTAGATACACTACCAGTCAAACGTTTTAGATACACTACCAGTCAAACGTTTCAGTACACTACCAGTCAAACGTTTTAGATACACTACCAGTCAAACGTTTTAGATACACTACCAGTCAAACGTTTTAGTACACTACCAGTCAAACGTTTCAGTACACTACCAGTCAAACGTTTTAAAACACTCCCAGTCAAACATTTTAAAACCCTACCAGTGAAATATTTTAGATACACTACCAGCCAAACGTTTTAGATACACTACCAGCCAAACGTTTTAGATACACTACCAGCCAAACGTTTTAGATCCCTACCAGCCAAACGTTTTAGATCACTACCAGTCAAACGTTTTAAAACACTACCAGTCAAACATTTTAAAACACTACCAGTCAAACGTTTTAGTACACTACCAGTCAAACGTTTTAGTACACTACCAGTCAAATGTTTTTGATACACTACCAGTCAAAAGTTTTAGATCACTACCAGTCAAACGTTTTAGTACACTACCAGCCAAACGTTTTAAAACACTACCAGTCAAATGTTTTAGATCACTACCAGTCAAACGTTTTAGATTACTACCAGTCAGACGTTTTAGATACACTACCAGTCAAACGTTTTAAAACACTACCAGCCAAACGTTTTAAAACACTACCAGCCAAACGTTTTAGATACACTACCAGCCAAACGTTTTAGATACACTACCAGTCAAACGTTTTAGTACACTACCAGTCAAACGTTTTAGATACACTACCAGCCAAACGTTTTAGATACACTACCAGCCAAACGTTTTAGTACACTACCAGTCAAACGTTTTAGATCACTACCAGTCAAACGTTTTAGTACACTACCAGTCAAACGTTTTAGTACACTACCAGTCAAACGTTTTAGATCACTACCAGCCAAACGTTTTAGATACACTACCAGTCAAACGTTTTAGTACACTACCAGTCAAACGTTTTAGATACACTACCAGTCAAACGTTTTAGATACACTACCAGCCAAACGTTTTAGATACACTACCAGCCAAACATTTTAGTACACTACCAGTCAAACGTTTTAGATCCACTACCAGTCAAACGTTTTAGATCACTACCAGTCAAACGTTTTAGTACACTACCAGTCAAACGTTTTAGATCACTACCAGTCAAACGTTTTTTGTTTTTTTTTTACTGTGGATACACACACAGGTGGAGGTGATGGCACCTGATATGAAAATTGTTTGCTCAGTAGATGTGCTCACTGAGCTCCTGTAAGGGCCCTGACTCCACCGAGTCCTCATTGGCTGCGAGAGTGGGGTGATATCACCCTCGGCTCAGGAAGTAGCTGTGCTTAAAGGATGGAGCATTAATCATTAATGATGGCTTGAGTAGCCCGACTCGCGCTCACTCAACTCCGGGGTTCACCGTTAAGCTGACTGCTGTTGTTAAGATCTTCTCGGTTTCCATTACGACCACACAGCTTCTGTCCTACTTTGTGGGTCCCTTCGTTGCCACGCGAAGCTATGAAGCTCCAGAGCTTGGACGCTTTCGGGTTAGTCTGAGGAGCAGCCGGCCGATGACGAAGCAGAGGTGGAGAGGGGTGCTCTGCTTAGACTTCAGGCTCCGCCGGTTACACGATACGCAGCACGCGCCGCTAATCAATTTCAGTGCCACGGCATTGTAAACACAGGCTCACGTAGGAGATGCCGAGAGAAGCTTTTTATAGAGGTGCTCGGTTCGCAGAAATAGGGCACAACCCCCTTCCTTTTATTTATTCATTCATTCATTCTCTCTTTCCATTTGAGAGAGAAACGAGAACTGGGTCAGCACCCCTTGCGCCTATTCCAACTGGAGCGCCGCAGCCCGTGGATCCGTCTGAGCGGTACAGTGAGGCAGTTAGAGGGATGATGAAACGTCTCTGTTCCGTTCCCTCAGGATTTCGAAGTGGGTCCGGGTCAGAAAAGGTGAGAGGCAGCCCGGGCAGGGTGAATTGAGTCCGACTCCTCGTTGAGTCTTGTCTTGGAGAGTCGTTTATTAGGCACATGAATAAAAAAAAACATTTACGCCACTTGTTGTATGGTTTTCTTGAAAGCCCTGAGAGCCCTAGAGTTACACTCTGTGGCCAAAAATATGTGGACACCTTCTAAATGTGTGAGCATCACCTTCTAAAGCCATGGATGTTAATGTGGAGCAGTACACAGGCTCCACAGTGCTCAGATAAAAGAGCATTCGAGACAGCAGGTGCTGGTATTCTGGCTCATCCCAGTGGAGTAAAGATCTCTGCAGTGAAACACTCACATATACAAACACTAGGGGGCAGTGAGCACGCTTTCCCGGAGAGATAGACAGCCCTTACACAGCGCCCAGGGAGCAGTGAGGGGTTAGGTGCCCTTCCTAAGGGCACTTCAGTCATGCCCTGTGGGTTCATGGGATCAGACCGGTGATCTTCTCTAACCTACTGCCCAGGTCAGACCACAACATCCCTGGACCCTTGATTATACCCTCTACCAAACTTAATGGTAGGTTCACCTACCTGTGTACAGGTAAACTGTAACACTACCTTCACCTACCTGTGTACAGATAAACTGTAACACTACCTTCACCTACCTGTGTACAGATAAACTGTAACACTACCTTCACCTACCTGTGTACAGATAAACTGTACCACTACCTTCACCTACCTGTGTACAGGTAAACTGTAACACTACCTTCACCTACCTGTGTACAGATAAACTGTAACCTATCTTCACCTACCTGTGTACAGATAAACTGTACCACTACCTTCACCTACCTGTGTACTCCCTGTTCACTTTATTAGACACTCCTACTACTTGCTGGTCCACCTTGTAGATGTAAAGTCAGAGACAGTAGCTCATCTGCTGCTGCACGGTTTGTGTTCCTCTAGTTCTTCATCAGTGGACACAGGACGCCGCCCACTGGACACTGCTGTCTGGATAGTTTTGGTTGGTGGACGATTCTCAGTCCAGCAGTGACACTGAGGACGTGTTTAAACACTCCAGCAGCAGCAGCACTGCTGTGTCTGCTCCACTTACACCAGCACAACACACACTAACACACCACCACCACATCAGAGTCACTGCAGTGCTGAGAATGATCCACCTCCCTAATAGTACCTGCTCTGTGGGGGTCCTGTGTGGCTCGTTTGTTTGTTTGCGTTTTCTTTTTCGGACGCACCTGGCAGGAGCGACTGCTGTGCTGACTTGGAGGAGCTATTTTTTGAATAACGAGGCGGTGAGCAGAGGCCTCCGGCGCCGCCAAGCCCTGCTCCACAGGTCACATAAACACAAGCACACGCTACGTCTCTGTTATTAATATTTAACTATCAGGATGATCGTGATCCCCAGCGTGCTCCATCTTTAAGGACAACGTAGCATGAAGTGAACTGTCCAGTACTGCTTTCCAACATGGACAGATTCAGTCCACTTGGGAGACTCGGAGCGGGAGATGATTGGTTAGAGGTGTTTACATGGAATGATATAATTATGGTTATACAATACATCTTTATTATTATCAGTGTCACGCGATGATATGATACATACAGGGTTGGAGATATATGTGGGGTTGGAGGTGCACATGGGGTTGGAGATATGTGGAGTCGAAGGTGCATGTTGAGTTGGAGGTGCATGTTGGGTTGAAGATATATGTGGGGTTGGAGATGTATGTGGGATTGGAGGTGTGTGTGGGGTTGGAGATATGTGGAGTTGAAGGTGCATGTTGAGTTGGAAGTGCATGTTGGGTTGAAGACATATGTGGGGTTGGAGATGTATGTGGGGTTGGAGGTATATGTGGGGTTGGAGGTACATGTGGGGTTGGGGGTGCATGTGGGATTTAAGATATATGTGGGGTTGGAGATATATGTGGGGTTGGAGATGTATGTAGGGTTGGAGATATATGTGGGGTTGGAGATGTATGTGGGGTTGGAGATGTATGTGGGTTTGGAGATATATGTAGGGTTGGAGATATATGTAGGGTTGGAGATATATGTGGGGTTGCAGATATATGTAGGGTTGGAGATGTATGTGGGGTTGGAGATGTATGTGGGGTTGGAGATATATGTGGGTTTGGAGATATATATGTGGGGTTGGAGATATATGTGGGTTTGGAGATATATGTAGGGTTGGAGATGTATGTGGGTTTGGAGGTCTATGTAGGGTTGGAGATATATGTACGGTTGGAGATATATGTAGGGTTGGAGATGTATGTGGGGTTGGAGATGTATGTGGGTTTGGAGATATATATGTGGGTTTGGAGGTATATATGTGGGTTTGGAGATATATATGTGGGATTGGAGATATATGTGGGGTTGGAGATGTATATGTGGGTTTGGAGGTATATATGTGGGTTTGGAGGTATATATGTGGGATTGGAGATATATGTGGGATTGGAGATATATGTGGGTTTGGAGATATATGTAGGGTTGGAGATATATGTAGGGTTGGAGATATATGTGGGGTTGCAGATATATGTAGGGTTGGAGATGTATGTGGGGTTGGAGATGTATGTGGGGTTGGAGATATATGTGGGTTTGGAGATATATATGTGGGGTTGGAGATATATGTGGGTTTGGAGATATATGTAGGGTTGGAGATGTATGTGGGTTTGGAGGTATATGTAGGGTTGGAGATATATGTACGGTTGGAGATATATGTGGGGTTGGAGATGTATGTGGGTTTGGAGATATATATGTGGGTTTGGAGGTATATATGTGGGTTTGGAGATATATATGTGGGTTTGGAGATATATATGTGGGATTGGAGATATATGTGGGGTTGGAGATGTATATGTGGGTTTGGAGGTATATATGTGGGTTTGGAGATATATATGTGGGATTGGAGATATATGTGGGGTTGGAGATGTATATGTGGGTTTGGAGGTATATGTAGGGTTGGAGATATATGTGGGATTGGAGATGTATGTGGGTTTGGAGATATATGTAGGGTTGGAGATGTATGTGGGGTTGGAGATGTATGTGGGGTTGGAGATGTATGTGGTGTTGGAGATATATGTGGGTTTGGAGATGTATGTAGGGTTGGAGATATATGTGGGTTTGGAGATATATGTGGGATTGGAGATATATGTGGGGTTGGAGATATATGTGGGTTTGGAGATATATGTGGGATTGGAGATATATGTGGGGTTGGAGATATATGTGGGTTTGGAGATGTATGTAGGGTTGGAGATATATGTGGGGTTGGAGATATATGTGGGGTTGGAGATATATGTGGGGTTGGAGATGTATGTGAGGTTGAAGATGTATGTGGGGTTGGAGATATATGTGGGTTTGGAGATGTATGTGAGGTTGAAGATATATGTGGGGTTGGAGATATAAGTGGGGTTGGAGATATATGTGGGTTTGGAGTTCTATGTGGGGTTCAAGGTACATGAGAGGTTCTAGATATATGTGTCGTTGCTGGACTTGATGTAGAACACTGTAGAAAGTGTCATTGCTGGACTTGTTGTGGTGCACTGTTTGAAGTTGTGGTGGACTGCTGGAAGTGTTGCTTCTGTGGGGAGAACATAACCCCGGGTGAGGACCAGGGGTGCTTGCAACTCAGGAGTGAATGTCACGCCACAGCTGTGCTGGCTAGGAACTTTGCTCAAGCTATTTGGTGGACGATAACAGTCGACCTTTATAAGATGGACTGTGTAGTGACCTGCTACAGGCGGGGACTGGCCTTTGGAAGCTCTTTGCACTTTGAAACACTGCATATTAAGCCGAACAGCATAATAACTTCTATTTTTAGGTTCTGCTTCTGCTGCATCGTCCACCTTCACTGTTTTCCACGTGAAGAATATGTGGATGTAGAGGGATTGGAGTTTCCTAAAATAGCACCTGGATGGCTTGCTTGGTGGAGACAGCCACGGGCCATAGCTTTCACCATGGCAGACAAAGGAGTTCCAGGTAAAAGCTCTTACATGTGCGAGTGACATTTTCGTTTCTTTGTCAACAGAAGCCGGATAATGTGCTTGGCGGGTGGTCCTTTGTTGTGCAAATACATCAGAAACTATCGGCGTTTAGGAGTTGGATTTGTTGGGCCCGTTCGAAGGAGAGTCGGTGAGCGAGCGAGAGATAGAGAGACTGTTTGTTTGAGCTGAAGCTCCACTTACATTCCCAGCTCGTGTGTCTCTGACTAATTCAAGCAGCGCCTATTGATTTCGGCAAGGGTCACCTTTATCAACGCGCACCACCGTGGCCCGGAGGAGGAGAGCGATAGAGAGAAGCAACAGATAGAGTCCGAGTTCAAGAGGTGCCGTATGTAAGCGAAGGTAAGGAGATGTGGAGAAGAGGCAGCAGTCCGTCTTGCTTCCAAGGTCAGGAGTGCTGGAGTGCAGAGGTGGAGCTACAGTCTTTTCTTAGAGCAGAGAATAGAGCAGATCTCTGTGTTGGGTGGTCTTACAGTTCGCTATTTAAGGATATGCTGTAGGTATCGTGCGGTGAAGGGAATCCTCAGAAGGCTGTGTGATGTTAGCTGAGCTGACGACTCTCTTTACACTGTAAACCCAGATAAGTTGATTGTACTTAAAGAGTTTGAGTGATTGCCTCAATCAGAAAATCAAATGGTTTGAGTAAAATCAACTTAAATGTCAAATAGACTGGAAGTGATCATTTGAATTGAATACAATGAAATCTAAATTGTTTGTACTTAAAATATTTTGTAAAATCAACCCTACTGACCATTTAATACAACTCAACATTGAGTTTAAACTTAAAACTAGTCTCCATAAAAAGCTGATGTTCTCCTACATCAAAAGAACACAGACAGCAGTTAAATTTAGTTTAATTTTATTTAAAATTACATCACTGGGATCATCTAGGATGATTCTGACTCTTGAAGGGTTCAGTAGTGATGATGACTGGTTTTGATTGGTCTAGTTAGAATACTGTTTATCTTACAATAATTCTTAAATACAGTTTACACATTGAAATGATAAAAAACTACATTTTCTAACTTTAGATAAGCATCAACTGCAGAACAACAGTTTTACACCACTTGAACATGGAAAACAACTTACCAAGTTCCAGAATGAGAAAAAGAGAGGGAAGATGGCTGCTTGGTTAATTGTAGTCCTCTGTAGTTCTTCAAGAAAAGAAAACAATGGAGAAAATGTCCACTGTAGAGAAATCCCAGCACTACAGAGTTTCTGTCCGAGGAAAAGAAGTTAAACACAGAAAACACCAAATCTCACAGTGAAAACAGAAAAAGACTTCAAACCTTTACAAGCTCCACTAAACAACTCAAACTAGTACTGATTGAACTGACCAATGAGAATCTGGCAAGGTGCTACAGGGGCGTGGTCCAAGCTAAAACCTGATGTTTCAAGTTTGTTGAACTTAAAAATATTAGCGTACTCAGTTATTCTTTCAAAATAGTAGAACATACTAAAACATTTTAAGTAATGAAATAAAACTTTAGTTTTTAAGCATCATTACACAAACTCAGAAACTAATCACAGGTTAACAGTGTAGTCTAGTCTCGTCTCTCAGGGACCAAAGCATCCCATCCATGATCCTGTGGCTTCTTGTCATTTGGATTATGAGCTTCCACGATGAAAGGAACGGCTGAGAAAGTCTACAAAGGGTACATCGTCTTCTATACCCTACCACCTGTCTGGGAGCTCTTCACTTCGGAAGCCCAAACCAGCAACTTTTTATAATAGCCCATCTAAAGCCCCCGGCCCACTGAGTGGTCTCATACGGTTATTGCAGCCCACACTGTACCAGACGATTCCAATAAAGTCCTGGCCGACTGTGCAATATGATCTGTGTTGACGTGTGCTGCATAGCTGATGCCTTCGCCGACCATAGGCCTACAGTGCAGGGCTGATATTGAACAAATTTAAAGCTTCTGTCACAGTGCTTTTCAAACCGTACCCTCCAAACCGAATCCTCATTTCTGCTCAATTCCTATGTGTTGCAAGTCAAATGTTGACCGGCTGGGACCCCCTGAGCACCGGTTTGAGAACCGCTCATGTGTCAAGAATGTGCAAATTCAAACTATACTTGAAGAATATGGAAAAGATTTTTAATGATTACGTATTGTTGTTAATTGTTTGCAAGACAAGGAAAATCACTGATTATTGCCAGAGCAGGTGTAATAGAGGTTGGCCTAATCTGGCAACCCAGCCAAGGCTGCTGAAAGATTTTCATCTTTTCATCCCTCATTGCTCACTAGCAGCTCAATGTAGAGTCATGGCATATACTCAATACATGCAGCAGGGGGCAAACTAGCCAGCAATCCAGAGCACAAGCCAACTAAAACCGAACCTACTTTGGAGCTCCAATACAAAAAGGAATGAAGTTTCGACAGCATAGCCTGTGCATTGAACTGCTGAATACATAACCCTGTGTATAACCTTGCTCCGGTAGTCTTCAGTCTTCAGTCGATATAAAGGCCAGTAGGTAAAGTTAGTATGGTGGTGTAGTGGTTAGTATGGTGGTGTAGTGGTTAGTACGGTGGTGTAGTGGTTAGTACGATGGTGTAGTGGTTAGTACGGTGGTGTAGTGGTTAGTACGATGGTGTAGTGGTTAGTACGGTGGTGTAGTGGTTAGTATGGTGGTGTAGTGGTTAGTATGGTGGTGTAGTGGTTAGTACGGTGGTGTAGTGGTTAGTACGGTGGTGTAGTGGTTAGTACGGTGGTGTAGTGGTTAGTACGATGGTGTAGTGGTTAGTACGGTGGTGTAGTGGTTAGTATGGTGGTGTAGTGGTTAGTATGGTGGTGTAGTGGTTAGTATGGTGGTGTAGTGGTTAGTACGGTGGTGTAGTGGTTAGTATGGTGGTGTAGTGGTTAGTATGGTGGTGTAGTGGTTAGTATGGTGGTGTAGTGGTTAGTATGGTGGTGTAGTGGTTAGTACGGTGGTGTAGTGGTTAGTATGGTGGTGTAGTGGTTAGTACGGTGGTGTAGTGGTTAGTATGGTGGTGTAGTGGTTAGTACGGTGGTGTAGTGGTTAGTATGGTGGTGTAGTGGTTAGTACGGTGGTGTAGTGGTTAGTACGGTGGTGTAGTGGTTAGTACGATGGTGTAGTGGTTAGTACGGTGGTGTAGTGGTTAGTATGGTGGTATAGTGGTTAGTATGGTGGTGTAGTGGTTAGTATGGTGGTGTAGTGGTTAGTACGGTGGTGTAGTGGTTAGTACGATGGTGTAGTGGTTAGTACGGTGGTGTAGTGGTTAGTACGATGGTGTAGTGGTTAGTACGGTGGTGTAGTGGTTAGTACGGTGGTGTAGTAGTTAGTATGGTGGTGTAGTGGTTAGTACGGTGGTGTAGTGGTTAGTATGGTGGTGTAGTGGTTAGTATGGTGGTGTAGTGGTTAGTACGGTGGTGTAGTGGTTAGTATGGTGGTGTAGTAGTTAGTATGGTGGTGTAGTGGTTAGTACGGTGGTGTAGTGGTCAGCATGGTGGTGTAGTGGTTAGTATGGTGGTGTAGTGGTTAGTACGGTGGTGTAGTGGTTAGTATGGTGGTGTAGTGGTTAGTATGGTGGTGTAGTGGTTAGTACGGTGGTGTAGTGGTTAGTATGGTGGTGTAGTGGTTAGTACGGTGGTGTAGTGGTTAGTACGGTGGTGTAGTGGTTCTGTGTGGTGTGTTCATGTACTCCCTGTGCTTGAGTATTCTGGGTACCGATGGCTCCAGCCAATTAGAGAAGGTCATTCAATCAAACATCAAAGCTGTAAAAACTACAGACGTTGTAGATTCACACTGATTAACATCAAAGACTTTGTCAGCGCGTGCACTAAAATATATCTGATGGCACACGGTGCCGGTGTGGTGTGGTGACCCCCGCCCTACCCCACACGTCACTGGACCTGGAAGTGGCGAGCGTCTCTGCATGACCCCCTGGGAAATGTTCCTCGCGAATCGACCGGCCCCTGTGGAGGGGTGAGGGGCGTGAGCCACACGTCCATAGCTCTCTCATTATACCTCTCTTTATTTGCCCTACTTTCTCCTCACATAGTCTCCTTCGCTTCCCTCCTCTGTTCCTCTCCCTCCTTTTCTCCGTACGCCAAAAGTCACCATCGATGCATCTCTGACCATGCCATCAATTCTCCTGTTGTCATGGAAACGTACACATTTCTGCGCACTGGGGTTTAAGGGTCATGATGGAAAGTGGAATTCTTTCATTACCGCCCCCCCCCCACTCTTCTCCTCCTGTTCCCGTGTCTTACATGACAACAGGTTATTGATTTGGCCCCGTGCTCCACGCATACCATTGGCCCAGTTATCTAAACGCGTGTGCCGCCGTGCGCTTCCCCGTCTGCTCCCAGGAATACACGGCCCTGTGGTTTGGGATTATTTGTCATGGAACTCAAATCCAAAGACACCAGTTTGGGTGGTGGGCGGAGTGGGACCAGCCCACCTTAAACTCAGACTGTGTTCCTCCAGCTTTTAAATGAATGCTGGTTTGCTTTTGTGCATCATAGCCTTCTTCTTCTTTTCTTCTTCTATTTTTTTTTATCAGGTTGTGTCCGAGATGTCCACCTCATCCCACGCCTGGAACGTTCCGTCTGATCAGAAATGGTGTCCTTGGACACAGAATTTTGACCGGTCATAAGGTTCACATAAAAACTACAAATTTTATTTCCTCACTCCTCTATGTGTCTAATCTACAGATATACTGACCCTCACTCCTCAATGTGTTTAATCCAGAGTCATACTGACCCTCACTCCTCTATGTGTCTAATCTACAGATATACTGACCCTCACTCCTCAATGTGTTTAATCCAGAGTCATACTGACCCTCACTCCTCTATGTGTCTAATCTACAGTCATACTGACCCTCACTCCTCAATGTGTTTAATCCACAGTCATACTGACCCTCAGTCCTCAATGTGTCTAATCCACAGTCATACAGACCCTCACTCCTCTATGTGTCTAATCCACAGTCATAATGACCCTCACTCCTCTATGTGTCTAATCCACAGTCATACCGACCCTCACTCCTCTATGTGTCTAATCCACAGTCATACTGACCCTCACTCCTCTTTATGTCTAATCCACAGTCATACTTACCCTCAATCCTCAATGTGTCTAATCAACAGTCATACTGACCCTCACTCCTCTTTATGTCTAATCCACAGTCATACTTACCCTCACTCCTCAATGTGTCTAATCAACAGTCATACTGACCCTCACTCCTCTATGTGTCTAATCCACAATCATACTGACCCTCACTCCTCTTTATGTCTAATCCACAGTCATACTTACCCTCACTCCTCAATGTGTCTAATCAACAGTCATACTGACCCTCACTCCTCTATGTGTCTAATCCACAGTCATACTGACCCTCACTCCTCTTTATGTCTAATCCACAGTCATACTTACCCTCACTCCTCAATGTGTCTAATCAACAGTCATAATGACCCTCACTCCTCTATGGGTTTAATCCACAGGG
>CM038708.1:44365640-44393140 GCA_021613375.1 Megaleporinus macrocephalus
TGTAGATTTTTTGTCAAGCATTGAATTAGATTCAATTGAATTAGCATAATTTGGTGAAAGCCAAGAAGCAAAGTAAAGGCCTAAAGGTCAGTTCACTTGGGCAAGAGGGCAATAAGGCCCCCAGTAAGAGGCCCCGTCTGACAGTGCGACAAATGAAAGGAAAATTTAATTTAGAGCGTCTTAGTAAGGTGAGGAGCCGCCGTTAGCTGTCAGGATAGCTTCTAAATGTCTTGGAATAGAGCAATAAGGTCTGTCCATGTGGACCCCTGTGGGTTTTACATGGGCTTGTAGTGGGATTTTGATTGGTGATACATGGGTCCCAGTTGGGTTAGAACTTTGGGCTCCAGATTGGCTCCAGACCCGGTTGGGTCAGTTTGTGGGTTACAGTTATGGGAGCCAGTTAGGTTACAGGTGGGTTACCATTGTGTGGCTACATATGTGGTCCTAGTAGGCTTACAGTTGTTTCAGTTTTAACTGTTGGCCCAGTGGACAATTGTTCATATGGGCCCCAACTGGGACAAATCAAAGTATGGACAAATCTTTGTGGGCCCCAACTGGGTTACCTAAAGGGGACCCAATTGGCATCTTAAACCCAGGTGGGGCCCTAATGGACATGTTGGCTGGGATACTGGAGGGATCACCATTCTAACAAAGACGTGGATGCACCTGGTGTTTTGACAGTGGTGGTGGAGAGTCTGGTAAAAGTTTACTTTGGCTGAGATCTTATCATTCCGTAGAATTTCTATGATTATATACTCATCAAACATTTCAGTGATCCGTCAATCCTTGTGTATTTGGGCATCGTCCTAGAAGAAGATAGGCATGTTTAATTATAGGCTACAATATTATAAGATATTACAAATTACTTAAAAATTAATTACTCTGTTAAATGTTCATGGCATACATAAGTCATTATTATATTTTTGAGTATTTCAAATATAAAAGTATTACTTATGAAAGGTGCTTTTTAAAATTTTAGCTAAGTTGGCAGCCCCTGTTTTGATGGGTCAGGGTATCATACAGGAAACATACCAGAAACCTGTTGCATTGTATTACCATATTCATGTTAACAGTGATCTAATGAGTGGATATTATAATGCATTATAAAGCCATTATGAAGTGGTGAAAGGGTTCTGCATTTCCATATATATACTTATAATCAGAATTTCAGAATTTGAACACATATACACACACGCTAGTGAACACACATACACTAGAGGGCAGTGAATACACTTGCCCAGAGCGTTGGGCAGACCTATCCACAGCAGTTGGGGTTAGGTGTCTTGCTCAAGGCCACTTCACTCGTGTCCTGATGGTTCAACTGAATGAACCAACGACCTTCTAGTCACAAGGCTAGTGTATGTGTTCACTAGTGAGTCTATCTATCTATCTATCTATCTATCTATCTATCTATCTATCTGTCTATCTATCTATCTATCTATCTATCTATCTATCTATCTATCTATCTATCTATCTATCTGTCTATCTATCTATCTATCTATCTATCTATCTATCTATCTATCTATCTATCTATCTATCTTTAACCTCCAGTGTACTACTGCCCCAATTAAATTAAACTAAATTGTTTAGGCTTATGTCAGCCATAATATGGTATTATACAGGCTATGTAATGCCTTATGGATGCATTTATATAGCATTGTGAATATAGGATTCATAGCAAGTGTTACCCAAAGTTGGTCATGTACTGTCAGATGGTACAGTAGTCACACTTATTTTGGTGTGTTGGCTGTAAAAACCCAGTATAAACAACAGCACCAGAAACGAGACATGTGAACTACTCCAAAATAAAAATATGTTAGCAACCCTGCCTTTTCCAAATGGGCTTCCAAGCCCCACTCCCCACCCCAACAACATAACCACTTGACCCTACTGTTGGGGTCAAGCATTCAGGCCTGTACCATTGTCTTTGACTACACTGGGCATGTACTTGCCTTCTTGTAAAGAATATGAGGTTTGTCTCAAAACCTAGTGAGTGTCTATATATACAACATTTTACATCATAGTATGAAATCTCAACATGTAGGCTGTCCCAGTTCTTGTCCAATGAGGTTCCTTGCTTTGGCTGAATTGAATAAAGAAACATCAAAGAGTTAAGTCGCTAAGACAATCCCATAATTGAACCCAACAAAATCTTTTCCAACGTGGTGGACGCCAGCAGAGCTACAAGCGGTGATGTAATCTTCTTAAACATGGATGTCTACCTGAAGCACATCCAAACTCTTGTCTATTTCACTCCTCCAGAGAAACAATAATCAAAACTGTGTTAAGAGGAGAATCCAGTGCTGAAACACTGAGGAGATCAAGGTCAATAAATGCTGTAAGACTGCTTAACAGCTGCCTACAGAGTCAGTTCCCTACTGAGGCAGCTCACTAGGGTTTGAGACAGTCACTGGGTAAAGGATGACTCATCTAACCATATTACTTCTTTCCACGTCTCTGTTGACCAGTGCTGATGGCTTTGACACCAATGAACTCTCAACTTTAGTAGTCATCTTAGCATATGTAGTTGGATGGTTTGTTCTTGTTGGGACCTTTTGATCACCTCCACTTGAGCAGACAGTTGCTCTCCTGCTTCTATACTGCATTCATGCTAGAACATCACGCTCACTGTATGTGGGCTTTCAACCACAGTCTTTCCCATAAATCTAAACTCAGATCACTTTCTCCACTGTTTCTGCTGAAACACTAGCCAGTTGAGCAGCTCCTGCTAGTAGAGCTACAGTAAGGAACCCCTCTTCCAAAGTCAGTTAGATCTTTAACTCTTGCCATTTTGATCCAAAATCAAGGTCACTTAGGTCTCAGTATTTATAAATGCCACAAACCGTGGTAGAACATTAACTGTTTAATTGTATCAAGCAGTGCTGCTGGAGGTGTCTTCACTGTTTCTTTCATTTGTCACCCATCTCTATATAACCCTGCCTCTGATTTACTGGACGTCATTGGCACGTGTGCTGAAGAGTGATTCTGGGGATAATGGGAGCTGTGTGGTTGGGGTCAGCCACAATCCAACAGCTGCCATAGGGTATTGGGGTCGGGGGGTCATTGTGGTATAGTGGGGGTCGGCAGAGGTGAGCAAAGCCCCGCCAATCTGATTAAATCCTGAGCCCTGACCTCTTAGACCTCCTCTCAGCTCTCCATAGCTCCTTCCGTAGCCACATTTTGTACAAGAGGTTTGGGTTTCAATAGGAGGTGCAGGCGTGGAGACGGGAGAAGAAGCTTGGATTACAGAGGGTGTTTGCTCAAACTAAACATGTGGGAAAAAACTGCCCCTGTTTTATTGTTATTGTAACAAGAAGAACCTCAACCTTAATGCAAGCAAGGAGCTTCGAATCATCTGGTAATATATATGTGAGCTTATTGGGCTGTAAAGCATTAGTAACTACCTGGGATGTCATAGCAATGGGCTACAATCACGAGAGTGGTCACCTGGGATACTCTATAGCAATAGCCTAGCATCAATGTAACAATCACCTGGGATACCACATCAATGGCCTAGTATCACCTTAGTAATTACCTGGGATGCCATAGCAGTGGCCTAGCATTACCGTAGCAATCACCTGGGATACCATAGTAATGGTCAAACAACACCTTAGTAACCACCTGGGATACCGATGCAATGGCCTAGCATCACCTTAGCAATCGACTGGAATACCATAGCAATGGCCTCACATCATCTTAGCAGCTACCTGGGATACCATAGCGATGGCCTAGCATCATTGTAGCAATCACCTGAGATACTTCTGACGACTTTTTTTTTTATTATAAATAAGAATTTGACAAATGTTCTGACTGCAGCTGTTACTTGGTTCCTCTCAGTGGTTCTTTGCTATGTTCTTAACAGGTTGCTCCTTTGAGTCTTGGTTCCTCTTGGTGGTTCATCTTCAGAGTCTTAGTAAGTTTCTCCTTTTGAGTTTTGGTTCCTCTCAGCAGTTCTTTGCCATGTTCTTAGAGAGTTTCTTCTTTTGGGTCTTGGTTCCTTTCAGTGGTTCTTTGCTATGTTCTTAACAAGTTGCTCCTTTTATGTCTTGGTTCCTCTCAGTGGTTCATCTTTAGGTTCTTAACAACTTTTTCCTTTTGAGTCTTGGTTCCTCTCAGTGGTTCTTCTTTAGGTTCTTAACAACGTTTTCCTTTTGAGTCTTGGCTCCTCTCAGTGGTTCATCTTTAGGTCCTTAACAACTTTCTCCTTTCAAGTCTTGGTTCCTCTCAGTGGTTCTTCTTCAGGTTCTTTATAAATTTCTCCTTTTGAGTCTTGGTTCCTCTCTGTGGTTCTTCTTCAGGTTCTTTATAGGTTTCTCCTTTTGAGTCTTGGTTCCTCTCAGTGGTTCATCTTTAGGTTCTTAACAACTTTTTCCTTTTGAGTCTTGGTTCCTCTTAGTGGTTCATCTTTAGATCCTTAACAGCTTTCTCTTTTTGAGTCTTGGTTCCTCTCAGTGGTTCTTCTTCAGGTTCTTTATAGGTTTCTCCTTTTGAGTCTTGGTTCTTCTCTGTGGTTCTTCTTCAGGTTCTTTATAGGTTTCTCCTTTTGAGTATTGGTTCCTCTCTGTGGTTCTTCTTCAGGTTCTTTATAGGTTTCTCCTTTTGAGTCTTGGCTCCTCTCTGTGGTTCTTCTTCAGGTTCTTTATAGGTTTCTCTTTTTGAGTATTGGTTCCTCTCTGTGGTTCTTCTTCAGGTTCTTTATAGGTTTCTCCTTTTGAGTCTTGGTTCCTCTCTGTGGTTCATCTTTAGGTCCTTAACAACTTTCTCCTTTTGAGTCTTGGTTCCTCTCAGTGGTTCTTCTTCAGGTTCTTTATATGTTTCTCCTTTTGAGTCTTGGTTCCTCTCTGTGGTTCTTCTTCAGGTTCTTTATAGGTTTCTCCTTTTGAGTCTTGGTTTCTCTTAGTGGTTATTCTTCAGGTTCTTTATAGGTTTCTCCTTTTGAGTCTTGGTTCCTCTCTGTGGTTCTTCTTCAGCTACTAAACCACTAACTGCTGTATTAATACTGCTGGAGAAATAAAATGTTGTGGTTTGTGTGTAAAGGCTTTCTGTCTGGAACAATAGCTTTTAAATATAATAAAGTCCCCGAGTGTCTAAAAGCTTCCCACAGTACTGTAGGTTGATGCTAATTAGCAGTTAGTGGCTTTCGGCTCGCTTTCCAGTGACATTCGAATTGGGCCCTTCAGCAGCCATATTTAGCAGAAAGAAAGGAAGAAGCCATAAAGAAAGGGGTGGAAGAGGAAGAAAACGAGAGGCAGGAGGCCCAGAGGAGGAGGGAGGAGGGAGGAGGAAGAAAAGAGGGAGCAAATCCATCTTTCATCCTCATCCCCTCTTCTGAGATTTCCAATCATCAGCACTCTTCCTCCTCTTAAGCGCATCGATTAAGAGGTTTTAGCGCCGTTAGCTCTGAATTGTGCTCACATTGATCTGAAATAGACTGGAATCAGACTCAGACACTGAGAAGAGTGTCTCACACTGCAGAACTTCTGCTTAACCCAGTCTTAGTTCCTCTCACTGGTCCTTAGGTCTTAGAGAGTTTCTCCTTTTGAGTCTTGGTTCCTCTCAGTGGTTCTTCAGGTTCTTAACAACTTCCTCCTTTTAAGTCTTGGTTCCTCTCACTCGTCCTTCTTTATCTTCTTATAGAATTTCTCCTTTTGAGTTTTGGCTCCTTTCAGTATTTAAGTTTTTAGGAAGTTTTTCTGATGGAGTCTTGAATCATTTGAGGGTTTTTTTTTGTTTTTCTTCATTTTCTTATACACTTCCTCGGAGTACTGGTTCCTCTCAGCGGTTCTTTACCATGTTCTTAGAGAGTTTATCTTTTGGGTCTTGGTTTCTTTTTAGTGGTTCTTTGCTATGTTCTTAAAAAGATGCTACTTTTGAGTCTTGGTTCTTCTCAGTGGCTCTTCTTCAGAGTCTTAGTAAGTTTCTCCTTTTGAGCCTTGGTTCCTTTCAGTGGTTCTTCTTCAGGTTCCTAACAACTTTCTCCTTTTGAGTCTTGGTTCCTCTCAGTGGTTCTTCTTCAGGTTCTTTATAAGTTTCTTCTTTTAAGTCTTGGTTCCTCTCAATGGTTCTTAGTGTTACAGTTTACCTGTACACAGGTAGGTGAAGGTAGTGTTACAGTTTACCTGTACACAGGTAGGTGAAGGTAGTGTTATAGTTTACCTGTACACAGGTAGGTGAAGGTAGTGTTACAGTTTACCTGTACACAGGTAGGTGAAGGTAGTGTTAGGGTTTACCTGTACACAGGTAGGTGAAGGTAGTGTTACAGTTTACCTGTACACAGGTAGGTGAAGGTAGTGTTACAGTTTTCCTGTACACAGGTAGGTGAAGGTAGTGTTAGGGTTTACCTGTACACAGGTAGGTGAAGGTAGTGTTACAGTTTATCTGTACACAGGTAGGTGAAGGTAGAGTTACAGTTTACCTGTACACAGGTAGGTGAAGGTAGTGTTATAGTTTACCTGTACACAGGTAGGTGAAGGTAGTGTTACAGTTTATCTGTACACAGGTAGGTGAAGGTAGTGTTATACTTTACCTGTACACAGGTAGGTGAAGGTAGTGTTACAGTTTATCTGTACACAGGTAGGTGAAGGTAGTGTTATAGTTTACCTGTACACAGGTAGGTGAAGGTAGTGTTACAGTTTACCTGTACACAGGTAGGTGAAGGTAGTGTTAGGGTTTACCTGTACACAGGTAGGTGAAGGTAGTGTTACAGTTTACCTGTACACAGGTAGGTGAAGGTAGTGTTACAGTTTTCCTGTACACAGGTAGGTGAAGGTAGTGTTAGGGTTTACCTGTACACAGGTAGGTGAAGGTAGTGTTACAGTTTATCTGTACACAGGTAGGTGAAGGTAGAGTTACAGTTTACCTGTACACAGGTAGGTGAAGGTAGTGTTATAGTTTACCTGTACACAGGTAGGTGAAGGTAGTGTTACAGTTTATCTGTACACAGGTAGGTGAAGGTAGTGTTATACTTTACCTGTACACAGGTAGGTGAAGGTAGTGTTACAGTTTATCTGTACACAGGTAGGTGAAGGTAGTGTTAGGGTTTACCTGTACACAGGTAGGTGAAGGTAGTGTTACAGTTTACCTGTACACAGGTAGGTGAAGGTAGTGTTACAGTTTTCCTGTACACAGGTAGGTGAAGGTAGTGTTAGGGTTTACCTGTACACAGGTAGGTGAAGGTAGTGTTAGGGTTTACCTGTACACAGGTAGGTGAAGGTAGTGTTAGGGTTTACCTGTACACAGGTAGGTGAAGGTAGTGTTACAGTTTACCTGTACACAGGAAGGTGAAGGTAGTGTTACAGTTTACCTGTACACAGGTAGGTGAAGGTAGTGTTACAGTTTACCTGTACACAGGTAGGTGAAGGTAGTGTAACAGTTTACCTGTACACAGGTAGGTGAAGGTAGTGTTACAGTTTACCTGTACGCAGGTAGGTGAAGGTAGTGTTACAGTTTACCTGTACACAGGTAGGTGAAGGTAGTGTTACAGTTTACCTGTACACAGGTAGGTGAAGGTAGTTACCCATGGACTGGTGTATTGTAAGGTGGTTGCCAGATGAGAAAATTGAACCCCAGTCTACATCATATAGGGCAGCAGTTTAATGCACTACCACTAGTTTCCTGTAGGGCACCTTTAGATCACATTAGGAAATGATCAAAATGATCTGGAACACCTGTTAACCTGGTAGAATCCTTTATACGTCCCTTCAGGTAAACAAACTACAGTTACTGACTATTGAACACTACCTGCTTTCTAGGAATTCAGCAGGATACGTAGGTTTTAGGTCATATAATTTGCTTTTATGTATGACTCCAAGATGTTTGTTCAGTTTTATGATGGTCTTATATAAAAATAAGAAGATTCCATATGTCACCAGCATCAAGTGCCCCTGCAAACGTCTGGCTTCTGACAGAAATTGAGAAGAAGCTGTGGCAAAACCTGAAAAGCCATGCTCTGTGTTTGTTACAGGCTTAAGCGTTCTGAGATGCTAAAAGGAACAACATCCAGTCGCTCATTACACGGTAGCGCTAGCGTGTGCCCTCCATCATCCGCCCACAGTGGTGTGTGTGACGGCGGGCTCCTGCGAGCTCCCAGCAGCCATACAAAGAGCGAAGTCATGGTACATTTTCTCGTCGGAAAATCAAATTCACACGCTAATGTGGCTAAGTTAGCTACAGCCAACGTCATAGGTTGATGCTAATTAGCAGTTAGTGGCTTTCGGCTCGCTTTCCAGTGACATTCGAATTGGGCCCTTCAGCAGCCATATTTAGCAGAAAGAAAGGAAGAAGCCATAAAGAAAGGGGTGGAAGAGGAAGAAAACGAGAGGCAGGAGGCCCAGAGGAGGAGGGAGGAGGAGGAAAAGAGGGAGCAAATCCATCTTTCATCCTCATCCCCTCTTCTGAGATTTCCAATCATCAGCACTCTTCCTCCTCTTAAGCGCATCGATTCAGATGTTTTAGCGCCGTTAGCTCTGAATTGTGCTCACGTTGATCTGAAATAGACTGGAATCAGACTCAGACACTGAGAAGAGTGTCTCACACTGCAGAACATCTGCTTAACCTCAGTATTTAACTCCACTGTCTGGTGGTCCAGTCTTGGTTCCTCTTATTGGTCCTTAGGTCTTAGTAAATTTCTCCTTTTGAGTCTTAGGTCCTCTCAGTGGTTCTTCAGGTTCTTAATAGGTTTCTCCTTTTGAGTCTTGGTTCCTCTCGCTGGTCCTTCTTTATCTTATTAGAGAGTGTCTACTTTTGAGTTTTGGTTTCTTTCAGTATTTAATCTTGAAGTTCTTAGGAGGTTTTTCCTGTTGATTCTTGGATCATTTGTTTTTCTTCATATTCTTATACACTTTCTCTAAATACTGGTTCCTCTCAGTGGTTCTTTGTCATGTTCTTAGAGAGTTTCTCCTTTTGGGTCTTGGTTTCTCTCAGTGGTTCCTCTTTAGGTTCTTAGTAAGTTTCTCCTTTTGAGTCTTGGTTCCTCTCAGTGATTCTTCTTCATGTCCTTGGGAAGTTTCTCCTTTTGAGTTTTGGTTCCTCTCAGTGGTTCTTCTTCATGTCCTTGGGAAGTTTCTCCTTTTGAGTTTTGGTTCCTCTCAGTGGTTCTTCTTCATGTCCTTGGGAAGTTTCTCCTTTTGAGTTTTGGTTCCTCTCAGCGGTTCTTCTTCATGTCCTTGGGAAGTTTCTCCTTTTGAGTTTTGGTTCCTCTTAGTGATTTTTCTTCATGTCCTTGGGAAGTTTCTCATTTGAGTTTTGGTTCCTTTTATGGTCTTATAGACTTTCTTCTTGAGTCTTAGTTCTTCTCAGTTTTTTCACATTGAGTCTTGGAGGCTTTTTGGTTTGTCTCCATGCTCTTAACTAGTTTCTCCTTTTGAGTCTTGGTTCCTCATATTGTTTCTTCCTCAAGCTCCTAGGGAGTTGTTTCTTTTGAGTGTAGATTCCTCTCAGTCGCTCTTAATGTTTTTAGAAAGTTTCTTCTTCTTGAAGACTTGGTTTCTTTCAGTGTTTCTTCAGTTCTTAGGAAGTTTTTCCTATGGAGCCTTGGATCATTTAAGGTTTTTGGTTCTTTTTCATGCTCTTAGAGAGTTTCTCCTTCCGAGTCTTGTTTCCTCATTCTGATTCTTCTTTGTGTTCTTAGAAAGTTTCTCTTTTGAGTTGTGGTTCCTCGCAGTGTTTCTCCCTCAAGCTCTTAGGGAGTTTTTCCTTTTAAGTCTCGGTTCCTCTCAGTGGTTCTTCTTCATGTTCTTAGTTTCTCTATTTGAGTCTTGGTTCCTCTCAGTGGTTCTTCTCCATATTCTTAGCTAGTTTCTCCTTTTGAGTCTTGATTCCTCTCGCTGGTTCTTCTTAATGTTCTTACCAAGTTTCCCCTTTTAAGTTGTGGTTCCTCACAGTGTTTCTCTCTCATGCTCTTAGGGAGTTCTCTCAGTGATTATCTTTCATGTTCTAAGTTTCTCCTTTTGAGTTTTGGCTGATTTGAGGTTTTCTATTCTTCATACTCTTACAGACTTTCTTCTTCTGAGTCTTGGTTCCTCTCTGTGGTTCTTCTTCATGTCCTTGGGAAGTTTCTTCTTTGAGTTTTAATTCTTTTGTATGCTCTTATAGACTTATAGACTTTTAGTTCCTCTCATTTTTTTGCATTGAGTCTTGGAGGCTTTTTGGTTTGTCTCCATGCTCTTAGCTAGTTTCTCCTTTTGAGTCTTGGTTCCTCTAGCTGGTTTTGAGTTGAGGTCTTGGATCATTTGAGTGTTGGTTCCTCTCAGTGATTCTTCTTAATGTTCTTAGCAAGTTTCTCCATTTGAGTTTTGGCTCATTTGAGGTTTTCTATTCTTCTTCATACTCTTACAGACTTTCTTCTTCTGAGTCTTGGTTCCTCTCTGTGTTTTTCATATTGTGTATTGGCTCATTGTAGTTTTTCTATTCTTCTCTTGCTCTTAGAGAGTTTCTCCATCTGAGTCTTGGTTCCTCTTAGTCGTTCATCTTTGTACTCTTAAAGAGTTCTCTCTCTGTGTTTCTTCTTGAAGTTCTTAGGAAGTTTTTTTATATTGTGTCTTGCCTTATTTGAGGTTTTCTATTGTTCTTCATTTAGAGAGTTTCTCCATCTGAGTCTTGGTTCCTCTTAGTTGTTCATCTTCTTGCTCTTAAATAATTCCCTTTGAGTTGTGGTTCCTTGCAGTGTTTCTTACTTAAGCTCTTAGTTAAGATCATTTAAGTTTTCAATCTTGTTGAGTCTTGGTTCCTCTCAGTGGTTCTTCTTGTGAGTTCCGGTACCTTGGTTCCTCTAAACATGTCTTCTTTAAGCTCTTATGGAGTTTTTCTTCTTGAGTCTCCTTTAGGCCTCTTGAATCTTGGTTCTTCTCGATGTTTATTCCTGAGAAGGAGTTTTCCCTTCCTGATGCTCGTTAGGGGACTTGGAACCAGCTGCTTTGGGAAGATGAATTGAAAGTAAAACACTTGAAACGAAGGACGAACTACAGAACGATCTGCTCTCAGACTGAAGGGGAAGATCAAACAGAATACTGTGTTGTTTGTTGCCGAGCTTCACCGGCCAGTGTTTGTGTAAGCTGCGGCGCTATTGGCTGCCTGCGTCTGTTTGAAAGTGAAGTCATGTGTTTGAGCGTGTTTGATTGTTGTTTGGGGTGTCTGCGTGGAAGGAGGCTGTTGGTAATGTCTCTCTCTGGAGTAGCTTTGGCAGGCCTTGGTTTGTTGAGCGGACTGTTTTTGAAGTCGTTCGTGAGGTGGGTGTTGTGTGTATTTGTGAGCGGGTGGAGTGTTTGCCGTTCAAGGGTGTCTTCAGGGCCTGCGTTTTGTCTGTGTGTGTGTTTGTTTGTGGTTGCTTTGTGGTGTTTTGTCTGTCTCCTTTCACATCTCTCTGCAGCCAGGTTTGTGTATCATCTGAGAAAGGTTGCATCTTTCTCTATCTCCATCTTTCCATCTTTCCCCTTTTCTCCAGAGCCCACTGGATAGATAATCCCATCTGTACATGCACACATACACACCCAGACAGAAAGGAGTGCCTGTGTGGGTTAAAGCTTCCACACATGCTTAACCACAACTAAAAGACTTTACATGTTTGGTTGTGCTCTAATTTGACCTTTTAATGTTAACCATGTGTCCAAAGGTTTGAGGACACCACCTGACCTTCACACCTGTAAGAGATCATTAGATGCCCCATTCCAAAAATGTGGGAATTCATATAGGGCTGACTTTTTCATCCAGAAGGTGTACAGTGGGGTTGAGGTTAGGACTCTGGAGTTCCTCCACATAAAACCATGTCTTTATGCCGGTACAGGGACACAGTCCTGGTGGACCAGAATATTTTACTGATATAATACTGATTTATTGCTGATATATTGCTGATGTATTACTGATATATTACTGATATTTACTGATATAATGCTGATATATTGCTGATATATGCTGATATACTGCTGATATATTACTGATATTTTACTGATATATTGCTGATATATTGCTGATATAATGCAAATATATAGATGATATAATACTCATATATTTCTCATATATTGCTGATATAATGCTGATATATTGCTGATATAATGCTGATATATTGCTGATATAATGCTGACATATTGCTGATATATTACTAATATAATGCTGATATATTACTGATATAATGCTGATATAATGCTGATAAATTGCTGATATATTACGAATATAATACTGATATATTGCTGATATAATGCGGATATATAGATGATATAATACTGATATATTTCTCATATATTGCTGATATATTGGTCATATAATGCTGATATATTGGTCATATAATGCTGGTATATTGCTGATATATTGCTGATATAATGCAAATATATAGATGATATAATACTGATATATTTCTCATATATTGCTGATATAATGCTGATATATTGCTGATATAATACTGATATATTGCTGTTATAATGTTAATATATTGCTGATATAATGCTGATATATTGCTGATATAATGCTGATATATTGCTGATATAATGCTGATATATTGCTGATATATTACTAATATAATGCTGATATATTACTGATATAATGCTGATATAATGCTGATAAATTGCTGATATATTGCTAATATAATGCTGATATATTGCTGATATAATGCGGATATATAGATGATATAATACTGATATATTTCTCATATATTGCTGATATATTGCTGATATATTGGTCATATAATGCTGATATATTGGTCATATAATGCTGATATATTGCTGATATATTGTTGATATATTGCTGATATAATGCTGATATAATGCTGATATATTGCTGATGTATTGCTAATGTCATGCTGATATGTTGTTTATATATGCTGATTAATTGCTAATATGTTGCTTATATGTTGCTGATTTTTTGCTGATATATTACTGATGTATTGCTGATATTTTGCTGATATATTGCTAATATATTGCTGATATATTGCTGATATTTTGCTGGTATAATGCTGATATAATGCTGATATATTGTGATATATTCCTGATATATGGCTGATATGTTGCTGATTTATTGCTGGTATATTGTGATATGTTGCTGATATATTGCTGATATATATTTTTGATATATTGGTAATATAATGCTGATATATTGCTGACATCTTGCTGATATATAGCTGATATATTGCTGATATAATGCTGATATATGGTTGATATATTGCTGATATATTGTTGATATAATGCTGATACATTGCTGATATATTGTTAATAAAATGCTGATATATTGCTGACATCTTGCTGATACATTGCTGATATAATGCTGATATATTATTGATACATTGCTGATATATTGTTAATATAATGCTGATATATTGCTGATATAATACGGATATATTGCTGATATAATACTGATATATTGTGATATAATATGGATATATTGCTGATATAATACTGATATATTGTGATATATTGCTGATATAATGCTGATATATTGCTGATATAATATGGATATATTGCTGATATAATACTGATATATTGTGATATATTGCTGATATAATGCTGATATATTGCTGATATATTATTGATATATTGCTGATATATTGTTGATATATTGTTGATGTAATGCTGATATATTGCAGATATATTGTTGATGTAATGCTGATATATTGCTGATATAATGCTGATATATTGTATATTGTAATGCTGATAAATTGCTGATATAATGCTGATATATTATTGATATATTGCTGATATGTTGTTGATATATTGTTGATGTAATGCTGATACATTGCTGATATAATGCTGATAAATTGTGATATATTGCTGATATTATGCTGATATATTATTGATATATAGCTGATATATTGTTGATATATTGTTGATGTAATGCTGATATATTGCTGATATATTGCTGATATATTGTTGATGTAATGCTGATATATTGCTGATATAATGCTGATATATTGTATATTGTAGTGCTGATATATTGCTGATATAATGCTGATATATTATTGATATATTGCTGATATATTGTTGATATATTGTTGATGTAATGCTGATATATTGCTGATATATTGTTGATGTAATGCTGATATATTGCTGATATATTGCTGATATATTGTTAATATATTGCTGATATAATGCTGATATATTGTTGATGTAATACTGATATATTGCTGATATATTGCTGATATAATGCTGATATAATGCTGATATATTGCTGATATATTGCTGATATAATGCTGATATACTGCTGATATATTGTTGATATATTGCTGATATAATGCTGATATATTTTTGATGTAATACTGATATATTGCTGATATATTACTGATATAATGCTAATATATTGCGGATATATTGCTTATATAATGCTGATATATTGCTGATATATTGCTGATATAATGCTGATATACTGCTGATATAATGCTGATAAAATGCTAATATATTGCTGATATAATGCTGATATATTGCTGATATAATACGGATATATTGCTGATATAATGCTGATATATTGCTGATATATTGCTGATATAATGCTGATATATTGCTCATATAATGCTAATATATTGTGGATATATTGCTGATATAATGCTGATATAATGCTGATATATTGCTGATATATTGCTGATATATTGTTGATGTAATGCTGATATATTGCTGACATAATGCTGATATATTGTTAATATAATGCTGATATATTGCTGATATAATACGGATATATTGCTGATATAATACTGATATATTGTGATATATTGCTGATATAATACGGATATATTGCTGATATAATGCTAATATATTGCTGATATAATGCTGATATAATGCTAATATATTGCTGATATATTGCTGATATATTGCCGATATATTGCTGATACATTGCTGATATAAGGCTCCACACTGAAATACTTTGGTTATCATCATGTCTCCTTAGTGTACATGGTCTCTGTATACATACACCAGACATCGCTGACTTAACATGGAAAGGCTGACCAAAGCAGCATGTCCTGATTACGGTAAACAGCTATCAGAGCCGTCTCCTCTCACATTTCTTTGTTTGTGTGTGTGTGTGTGTGTGTGTGTGTGTGTGTGTGTGTGTGTGTGTGTGTGCACTGAATGGTATCAGCCCCGACCCAGCTGCTGCATGGCCGGTTTGATGAGGGGCTGGAGTGAGTGGTGTCCTGTCACACTGTGACGTAAGGGGCCATTGTGTTGTACAGGGAGAACACTAGAGAAGCCAGCAACTTGAAAGGACATTCATGTGGAACAGCACCACTAGCCGGGTTTCTATTCAAATGTTTCTTGAATGTTATGCGCATTTGCCAAAGTACAGCAGAAATAAAAGTGAATTAAGTCGTATTTCCATTCACTACAGTTACGTGAAGACCCTTTAGAGGCAGCACTTTTACAGATTGATAATAAGTGTGTAATAATATGATAATATTAAGGTAGGAAGTCATACTAACCTCAAAACGATACTTAAACAATAAGGTAGTAAGTACAACAGCAACAGGTCTATAACAGTAACAGGTCAGTTATAAAGTGGTAGCAAACGTAAATAACTTTTCAGAAATGTATGTAAGTTATGAAGGTAAATTAACTTCAATAACCTGTACATAAAATGTTAAATGTTAAAAACTGACATGACAACAATTATTTAGTTGTTAGTAAATAAAAAAGTTACTACAACAGCAACAGGTCTATAACAGTAACAGGTCATAAACATCTTTAAATGATTGTCATAAAGTTAATTAACTGTGATAACCTGTATATTGTCGCTGTCCAATGAAAAACGTGTATCTCCATTTTTGTCGATTTTCATTTTTCTATGTCATTTCAACACGACAGCTGCCTTTTACACTGTGTACAATTTCCATGATGAATGGACCAATAGAAATGCTTCAAAATGCTTCAAAATCTGGTTCTATTGACTTATATTGAAAGTAAAGACAGTTTTTGCCCTCTCCTGTAAAGTTTCTATTTTGGAAATACTTGTTTTTCATTGGACAGTGATGATATGTTACATTTCCATAAATATATAAACATAAGTAATGCTAAGTAGTCGTTCTAGCTAATGTTTCCATTTTTCATTTTTCATATTGTTTTGAATTATTATATGGTTTTATAATTATAGTTATTATCCCAAAACAATTACGTAGTTATGTGGTATTAAAGCTGTAAAATACCAATTCAGTTGTTTCTTGACTGTTATATATTTTAATGTTCAGGTGCGTACAAAATTCAAGGTTCAAGAGTTTTATTGTCATATGCACAGCTGAAACAGACAGTTACACTTACAATGAAATTCTTACTTTGCTGTTCCTCCATTCACCAATAGATAAGATAACAAAAAAACAAATAATAAAAAAGTATACAAAATATGTAAAGTATAATAATATATTATAAGTAAATTTGTTCTTTTTTATAATTAAAATGTTTAATGTGCATGTGCTTTTATGTGCAAGTATGCAGAGCAGCAGCTATAAAGTTGCAAGTAACAAATGTAAACAATTAAAAATAAAAAAAAGTTGGTTAGTACAATAAATACACAGTTATTTTACTGTCATATACTGTAATTCAATTTACAGTTGAATTCTGTTACAATACATTACAGTAGATGCTCTGTAAAATAACAATAAAATACTGGTGTTTCTGCTTAATTTACAGTACAATACTGTTAAAATAAATTACAGTAGATGCTCTGTAAAATAACAGTAAAATACTGGTGTTTCTGCTTAATTTACAGTACAATACTGTTAAAATAAATTACAGCAGATGCTCAGTAAAATAACAGTAAAATACTGGTGTCTCTGCTTAATTTACAGTACAATACTGTTAAAATAATTACAGTAGATGCACTGTAAAATGACAGTAACATACTGGTGTTTCTGCTTAATTTACAGTACAATACTGTTAAAATAAATGACAGTAGATGCTCAGTAAAATAACAGTAAAATACTGGTGTTTCTGCTTAATTCACCGTACAATACTGTTAAAATAAATTACAGTAGATGCTCTGTAAAATAACAGTAAAATACTGGCATCTCTGCTTAATTTACAGTACAATACTGTTAAAATAATTACAGTAGATGCTCTGTAAAATAACAGTAAAATACTGGTGTTTCTGCTTAATTTACAGTACAATACTGTTAAAATAATTACAGTAGATGCTCTGTAAAATAACAGTAAAATACTGGGGTCTCTGCTTAATTTACTGTACAATACTGTTAAAATAATTACAGTGGATGCTCAGTAAATTAACAGTAAAATACTGGCGTATCTGCTTAATTTACAGTACAATACTGTTAAAATAAATTACAGTAGATGCTCTGTAAAATAACAGTAAAATACTGGCGTCTCTGCTTAATTTACAGTACAATACTGTTAAAATAAATTACAGTAGATGCTCTGTAAAATAACAGTAAAATACTGGCGTCTCTGCTTAATTTACAGTACAATACTGTTCAAATAAATTACAGTAGATGCTCTGTAAAATAACAGTAAAATACTGGTGTTTCTGCTTAATTTAAAGTACAATATTGTTAAAATAAATTACAGTAGATGCTCAGTAAAATAACAGTAAAATACTGGTGTTTCTGCTTAATTTACAGTACAAAACTGTTAAAATAAATTACAGAAGATGCTCAGTAAAATAACAGTACAATACTGGTGTCTCTTAACAGTGTACTCTGAATCAGAGTTAAAAACATTGCTTTTGTGTTACCAGTTAACAAAACACTCTACTGTGAAGCACAGATCTGGAGATATAGAACAACTGGGTTAAAAACTCAAAAATGCCTATATACAGCTTGATTTGTTTATATTTCCTTATTTTAACTTTCTTTATAACTAACAAATGAGCAGGTGATGTTTGTTACGTTACCATGATTGTACCATTTTAGCACAGATCTGTTTAAGCTACAATAATTAATTTAACTCTTTCCAACAATATTTGGGTCTTTGTTTATATATAACTGGCTTTTACATTCAGGTTTTTATTTACATTTTCAAAATTCATACACACACAAACACATTGGTGGATGGAAAGCTTAGCATAGGACTAACATAACATTGTCAACCCCATAGGGGCACATTTAGTATTAGTGCAGTGGAGTGCTAAACCCTTATTTATCAAATGAAAGCACATTTAGTGGGATGGCTTAGTCTTCCTTAGCCTTATACCAGGCACCCCTGAAAACATATGATACATCTGAGTGTTTATAAAAGGCAAACCTCTAGAAACTTCCTGTAGTAATTTTAAATGTACCCCATCCATACGGTGGTCCCTGTTATCAGTGCTAATCCCCGGTTATCCTCCAGGATATCACTTGTATAGGACACATGGTGCTCAAAGCCTTCGTTATTGGGAGTCAGTAAGTGGGAATCACGGTCTGGAGCTCATAACTGCAACTCAAAGCACCAAACAACAGAAACATATCTGTCTCCCAGCCATCCGTCCAGCCTCCTCCCACACTGTCTCTCCATCTCTGCCTGTCTGTGTGTCTGTCTGTCCACTGTTGTGTGTTTGCCATCTGTGCCGGCTCAGTTTGATGACTGCCAGATGAGCATCTCCTTTAACTACCCCTCTCTTTTCTTCCTCTACCTCCCTGTTCCTCCCCCAGTCTCCTCCTTCCACCCCTCTACCCCCTCCCGCACCTCTGCCTGGACAATTGGCTGACTTTGTCTGTGACACGTGCGTTGCCAGGAGGTCTTTGTCCACCCCCCCAACTTCACCCCAAAAAGCCCTCTTTTTCTGCCATCGGGCCGTTCAGATGGGAGCCCCTCTGCTCCAGAGGCCCATTATCCTCAAGTGTGTGTGTGTGTGTGTGGTGGTGGTGGTGGTGGTGGGGTCTCCTTTTGTCCCACAGATTAACCCAACCCCCCCCCTCCAGCTCTTCTCTACCCCCCACCACATGCTGCTCCTAAAGTGTTAAAAAGCCCTCGAGCGGAAAACGAGGGGGCAATTTACGCCCGCCGTCCTGCTGGGGTCGAGACAAGAAGAAAACAGAGTTTAAGGAGAAGGGCAGCGAAAAATCGAACCTGAACAATTATCTGTGTGTCCCAAATATAGTCCATCAGCCAAGACGTGTCCGTACATCTATGGTCTCTGACGCAGTAAATAGGACATGGTGTCCCCTGCGTGAACGTCAACTAGATGTTTCATTTCTGAAAACTGCAGAAATACAAAATACATACACATCTGTTCACGCACTAAGATCATTTTACTGGACAGGAAATCCTAATATAAGTTCCAGTCTAGAGATAAATAGCTCTGGTAAGTGTTCAAAGGCTTAAAATAAACTTCCTGACTTCCTGACCAATCAGAGGCTGTATTCTTGAGTTGTCAACCCATCAATGGCTGTGGTCCTGACTAATCAACCTATCAGAGGCTGTGTTTTAAAGTTGTCGACCAACAGGAGGCAGTATTTCTGACTTGCTGACAATCAGTGACTGTGTTTCTGACTTGCTGACCAACAGGAAGCTGTATTCCTGACTAATAGACCAATCAGAAGCTGTGTTCCTGACTTGTTAACCAATCAGAGGCTGTATTTCTGACTTGTTAACCAATCAGAGGCTGTGTTTCTGACTTGTTAACCAATCAGAGGCTGTATTTCTGACTTGTTGTCCAATCGGAGGCTGTGTTCCTGATCTGCTGTCCTATAGGAGGCTATAATCCTGAGTTGTCAACTAATCAGAGGCTGTGTTCCAGACTTGAAGACCAATTGCGGGCTGTGTTCCTGATTTGTTGACCAATCAGAGGCTGTGTTCCAGACTTGTTGACCAACAGGAAGCTGTATTCCTGACTAATAGACCAATCAGAGGCTGTGCTCCTGACTAATAGACCAATCAGAGGCTGTGTTCCTGACTTGTTGACCAATCGGAGGCTGTCGTCCTAACTTGTTGACCAATCAGGGACTGTGTTCCTGACTTGTTGACCAGTCAGAGGCTGTGTTCCTAACTTGTTGACCAATCGGAGGCTGTGTTCCTGATCTGCTGTCCTATAGGAGGCTATAATCCTGAGTTGTCAACTAATCAGAGGCTGTGTTCCAGACTTGAAGACCAATTAGAGTCTGTGTTTCTGACTTGTCAACTATTCTGAGGCTATGTTCCTAACTTGTTGTCCAATTGCAGGCAGAGTTCCTGACTTGTCAACCAATCCGAGGCCATGTTCCTAACTTGTTGACCAGTCAGAAGCTGTGTTCCTGACTTGTTGACCAGTCAGAGGCTACGTTCCTAACTTGTTGTCCAATTGCAGGCTGAGTTCCTGACTTGTTAACCAATCCGAGGCTGGGTTCCTGACTTGCTGTCCTATAGAAGGCTATAATCCTGAGTTGTCAACCAATCAAAGGCTGTGTTCCAGATTTGAAGACCAATTGGAGGCTGTATTTCTGACTTGTCAACCAATTGGTGACCGTGTTCCTCACTTCTTGACCAACCGCAGGCTGTGTTCCTCACTTGTTGACCAATCAGAGGCTGTGTTTCTGACTTGTCAACCAATCAGAGGCTGTGTTCCTGACTTGCTGACCAATCGGATGCAGTTGTTCTGACTTATCAACCAATCAGAGGCTGTATTCCTGACTTGCTGACCAATCGGATGCAGTAGTTCTGACTTATCAACCAATCAGAGGCTGTGTTCCTGACTTGTCGACCAATCAGAGACAGCGCTACCCTTCTGGGTAAATTAAAAGAAGGTCTGTAGTAGTCTTGAGATATTTATATCTCTGTACGTTTGACATCTTTAGGCGTGGCTTACCACATCGTCAACCCGAGAGAGTCAAAGGTTGAACATTTTAGGGAAAGACGACATCAAGCAGCTCGCAGATGCAGCAGAGCTCAACACTAATTTCACATCGTCCGTCTAGACCTGCCGAGATTTCGCTGATGCTGAGCGAGATAATCCAGCGCGGGCGAATAGTGTTCATGAGTTTTTGAGAGGAGGTAATAGACGAGGCCGTCTGCAGCGTGGAGCTATTTTTCTCCTGAACGCCAGACTCGTTCGTCTGAGCTCAGCGGCCAGCTCTGCATACTTTGGCCCGATTGTGCATACCGCTCGCTCTTTGGTGGCTTTGTGAGGTGAAAGCCATCCAGAGTTTTTACCTACCGTAGCCATGAGCGGCTCCTCTCCTCCGCCCGGGGCGGCCGAGGGGTGGTTTTCCACAGCCGTAGAGGGGGACCTGTGTATTTGGAGGAAAGGTAAATGGGCTGTAATGTGCGTCTGGGGTGTGTTTTTACAACCTCTCCTCTCAGAAGCGGCCTTTTTCTCGCCGAGAGGCTCTCGGGCTCTCTGAAAAGGCCGATTCAGCTTTGTGGCGGTGGTGTGGAGAAGGGGTCAGACTCAGGTGGAGACAGATCTCTTTCGCTCCGGAGCTTTGGTGTGTGGCCGCCGAGCAGAGGAAGTGGACAGGAAGCGCACGTCACTCCCCAAGACGGAATGTATACAGACTTGGAGCGGAGGGGAGTGAGGGCTTTAGGTTTGTAACAGGGAATGTTGTTGAAGGGGGCACGTCCGTGGGGTTTGATTAGAAAATCACTGCAGTTGTAGCTTTTGGTGGCTAATAACTGTGTAGTTACACATGAACAACACATGAACTACTAGTGATGCAGCCACTGCTACAGATGGATTACAGCAGTACAGCTTATGCTATTACACACGTGTATGAATTTATCTTTTGCCTCGTGTGATTACATAAGACTGTCTTGGTAGTTGTAACAGATAGTTGTGTGTTCTCATTAATGATATTACATATTGGTTATAACATTAGTATAACCACATTTGTAGTTAGTAGGTTGTTTTTCTCCCTGACAATTTGTCCAGTGTTATAAATATGTTATAACTTACATTAAATACATATTTTAAAAACATATTTAAAAAAATAAGCCAGTAAATGCTTCCTTCCCTGCTAACTACAAATATAGTTACAATCATATCATAATCAATATGTCTATGGGTAATAGCATGAGCTGTACTGCTGTAATCCATCTTTAACAGTGGCTACATCACTAGTAGTTACACTGTTGTTCATGTGTAACTATAAATATAAAAACTAAAAACTATAACTAGTGATGGACCGATCAGCGTTTTTAAGGCCGATTCCAATCACCGATCACCTTTCAGTGCGATCGGCCAATAGCTGATACCGATTGAGGGCAGGGCTATAAGCCACAGCAGGGCTACAAGTAGTTATTAGCGGAAGCAAGTCATAAAACATGGTCCAAACTGGTTTATTACCATTTTTAATAAGCTCATATGAAACAGTATAATATTTTTTAACTAAATTAACAGTAAATAAACAAAGTAAATCAAACAAATATCACCAATATCGCAATTACTACATTTAGACCCTTAATTTAAAACTAAAAAAAGCTAATTAAATAAATGCAGTAAAAACATTTAATTGTCATTTAAACTAAAACTGTAATCATTAAATGTAGAATATTGAATTGTTGCTGCTGTTCTGTTCGTACCGGTCAGATCTGGTCTGTATGGGGTTCTGGGTTATTTGTTTTGTGTTAGCTGTGTGTGCTAGCTCTGCTGATACTCACTGTATTTAGCTGTTTGGTGTCTCTTAAGTGTTGTATCAGATTATTAGTGTTAAATGTCTTTGTCTTGGTTCTCCAACGAGACACATTGATTTTACAGATCTTACAGAACGTCCTGGATGAGTCTGAGTCACATACGGTAACAAACTGCCAGACGGACGACATGTTTTTTTATTACCAAGTACCGTAAACGCAAACTGTTCTCGTGACGCCGCTTCTTTAGTCAGTCTGTAGAAGATGAAAGGGTGTGTGTTTCCACCTAGTGGTTCAGATAGGAATTGCAGGGAGCTGGCCGGAGGGGGTTTCAACGAAGCGCTAGCTGGAAATACAGAAATTAGGCTCATTTGTTTAACGTCAATGATCGGCTCTCGAGATACATAGCCGATCGATCTTTCCATCTCTAGTTATAACACAAGAGAAAGTAAACAAACCCATATTAATTTTCAAATTTGTTCCTTAATCTTAAAACAGGATGCTGAGTTTACTGGAATCAAACATGAAACATTTTATGATGACTCTTGTTTTTTCTTTGTAGTAAGAAGAGGTTGAAGTGTCCTGGTAGGTCGAGCACAATGATGGCTGAAGCTCTTGGTAAGCAACCGCTGCTGCCATCCATGCTCTGCAAGAAACCACATTCAGCAGCAAACAAAAGAAGTGATACGAATAGAAGCAGAGCAGGAGTTAACATGGGTGCTGCTTTCCACCACCGGAGACGCTCTTGGCGAGGAAAAGGGTGAAGTTTGATGCTAAATAGCTGGTAAGGAGTGATGAAGGACTGTGTCTTTCTTTGTTTTGATTTTTTTTATAATAGGTGTGAACATCACAAATTTCTCTTTGAATTGGAAACTGATTTCACTGCTTTTTTGGAAGTGGCCTTCAACGTGTCCTTTCAATTTCTGGTAGGTCGAGCATGTTGGGTCGTTGGTATGGAATAAAACCATGTGATTCTTAATCAGTCAACTGAACCTGATCTTGTGTCGCTGAAGCCTGAAGTCATAGAGATTGGTCCAGGTTGATTCTCTGTCTTACTTGTTTACCTTGTAACTTTGAAGATCTTGGTGAGGAAAAGGATGAAGTTTGATGCTAAACGGCTGGTAAGGAGTGAAGAGGGAGGAGGAGGGACTGTGCCTTTCCTTGTTTTTTTGTTTTTTATTAAGGGATAAAGGAAAAAGAATAATTTGGAGTGTTTTTAAAACAGAAACATGGGTATCGGCCAATACTTGAGGTATCAGCATTGGTTGAAGGAAACGTGGGATTGTTCCATCTCTACGGAAGCTCATGCTAACTTTTCTTCTTTTTCCAAAACCTGCATCTGAACCTGAAGCCTGCCTGGAGCTTTCCTTCTCCCGTCTTTGCTCTGGAGACATAGATTAGTTTTACACCAGGCACACATATATGTATATATATATATATATATATATATATATATATATATATATATATATATATATATACTCCAAACTAGTCGAAGTGCTTAATCCCGAAGAAGCCGAGCCAGGTTATCTCCAGAAACAGCCTCCACTCTGAGGCACGGATCAGAGAGACCGGGTCGTGAGGAGCAGAAGCGGGAAAAGGGAGCATGTGCGCTGCTGCTCGGGTCTGATTTGCTAAAGGACGTCAACGGGGAGGTGGGGGGAGGAGACTGTGGGAGCCGGGGGCGGGGCAAAAGGGGCGTGCTCTCTGTCTCTCCCTGTGTGTCTCTGTCTCTCTCTCTCTCTCTCTCTCGCCCATCTTTTCTCTCCCCATCTCCACTTGACGAGAACAGAGGATTGCCTTTCTTCAACATGAGGCAGCTGCCGCTGCTCCCACTACCTACCTCTCTGTCTTTCTCTCTCTCTCTCTCTGTCTCTCTCTCTCTCTGTCTCTCTCTCTCTCTGCGAGCGACTGACTGAGTGAGTGAGTGAATCCCGAGGAGTTTCGGAGCGGGACGGCCACGGCGCGGATTAGCCCCCAGGGAGGGGGGCTCTGGGCGGGAGGGAGGGAGGGAGGGAGGCAGGCAGGGAGGGGGGTAACACCTCGGGGGCAGAAGCTTGCTATTCTACCCCCCTCGGCAGGAGCAGGGAGCCAGAGAAAGGAAGAAAGAAAGAAAGAGCAGGAGCTCGGAGGTCCTTTGCTTCTCTTGGCTTTGCTTTGCCTCGTTTCTTCCTTCCGAGGAGCGCCGGACGGGAGAGTGGACTTACCAGCGGACGGGACTCCCACCACTGTAAGCAGCGCGAGGGAGTCTTCCTCATTCCTGTCTCTCTCTCTCTCTCCCTCTCTCTCTCTTTTTTGCCCTTGATTCCACCAGACGGAAGGTCCACTCTCTTTCTTTTCTTTTCTCTCTTTCTCTTTCTTCCCTGCCTCTTCTTCCTGGCTTTATCCCTTATCCCTCTTTTCCTTCTTTCTACTCAGCCCCCTGCAACTCTTACCTCCGTAGGGGCAGAAAAGGAAAAGAAGCTTCCCCTACAGTGTTTGAACAAGCCGGATACTTTGGGATGGAAGGAAGGAGTAGTTGGGCAGCTGGGAAGAGAGAAGCGAGAGGGAGAGAGGTCTGGGAAGAGCGCTGAGGCAGGACGGCTTGTGTGTGGGGGGTTTGTGGAGGTGTTTTCTCAGCTGTTTGAGGTGATGAGATAAGGTGATTAGAGACAGAGTGCCGGGGGGAGTGCTTCCCAGTTGCATTACAGCCTTGGTGGGTTTTTCTTTCACCTCTTTTCTTTCCCCCTCTCCCGCTAAAAGAGAGGGACACTCCGGAATGGGATTGGAAGGCTCCTTGTTGTGCCCTCGGCTTGTGCGTGTCTGCATGTTTGTGGCTCTGCGTTGCCAACAGTGGAATGTGTTTATGTTAGGCCAGATGGAGCACCAGTAGTTTAGACTCGGATTGGGAGGAGGGGGCGGAGGCGGTGGGGTGGGGGTGTAAGAGTTCATTGAGGCATGTGTGTGGCTGCAAGGAGCATGGATTCCAGCCTCACCTCTACATGTGTCTGGGTTGTTGGAGATACTTCAGGGTTTGACTTTAGCTTAGTTGCCATGCAGTGCTTTGAATGAAAGTGGGAAATTTGGAATTCCATACATTTGGGAAAAGGTCTGGATAATGGTTGAGATGTAAGAGGCTATTCGGAGTGGTCGGACGTGAGGTTCACTGAACTGTTCCCAGTGGTGGTAGTAGGAACTGCCTGCCTGAACGGGTCATGAATGTATTGCCTGAGACGTTGTTCATAATAAATTGTGGACTATAATGTATATAACATGGTGGAGGGATACATGTAGGGTACTCAGTAAGGCTAAATAGTCCCCCAAAGCAAACTTTAACCTACTTTTATTACCATCAACCTTCAGTTTGTGATCCTTGGTTACCATTACCACCACTGTAAACAACTTAGAGTTAATACTTTTAGCTGTACTTTACCAGTTTATATATTGTCGCTTTCCTCCACCTCCATGTCGTGTCAAAAGTATTCCCATTCATTACTCAGGTAGAGGTATAGATACTAGGGTTTAAGTATCAACTCAAGCTTTTTACTCCAGTAAAAGTATAAAAGTACTGCTTTCAGAACTACTTAAAGTATAAAAGTAAAAGTAATGTAAGAAAAATAAATGCCATTAAGGACAAAAGCTTAGGTCGCACCACAGGGGTCTATAGTGCACTAGCCCACCTCCCCCAAAACCCCATTCTTCTAAAAGCCATAATGACTATAATGTTATATTAAAATGTTAATGTTGATAAATTTGGGATGTGCTAGGCTTCCTGTTTCAGCTGCATATACACCCATTGAACATGAATGTAGTTTAGTACAATGTAAATATATTAAAGAAGCATATCTGTTACTACTGAACATTAACATGTGTTTCATGGAGCAGAAGATATGATGACTAGTTGTCTATAAGTATTGTAATGAAGTCAAACTTCAAAGACATTTTATCAATAATCTTTACTGGAATGTAAATGTACATGAATGAAAACAAGCTGAAATGAAATAGAAGTAACGAGGCTATGTTTAAAATGTAAAACATATGATATATCCTGTGAAAGTTTTGTGATGAATGGACCAATAGAAATAGAAAGAGAAATGTTATAAAACCTTTTCACATTAACCTACATTGAAAGTAAGGAAGGTTTTGGGCCTCTCCTGGAAACATATTATTTTGGACTTAGGATATGAAACTACTCTGAAAGCTGCCTGAAGCAAAACCTTTTGAAAAAATCTTAAACAGATTGTAGTTTTTGTTGTTTTATGGTGGAGGTTTAGCCAGGAAATGAGGCCAAACCGCAGTTCCTTTCCGTGTGTTTAAATTAAATTAGCACAAACTATGCTCCTCTGGTTGAAAGCTCTACTCAAAGGCATCGTGTCTGGAGTGTTTAACAGGAGTAACCGTCCCATATTGCTCTCCATATCATCTCTGCCCAAAGAACAACATATATCTCAATTGTTGTTCCAATTTGTTGAGGTTGTTTGAGTGCGTCAGCTACACTGTGTAGAAAACGGACCAATAGAAATGCTCCAGAATTGCTTGGAATACAAACTCTGCCTTAACTTACGTTGAAAGTTAAGAATGTTTCTGTCCTCGCCTGTAAAGTTACTGCTTTCAAGGTTTTTCCATTGGACAGTGATGATATGTTGAGAACACAGCATTGTTGTGGATGTTAAGTATGGTGGTGTAGTGGTTAGTATGGTGGTGTAGTGGTTAGTACGGTGGTGTAGTGGTTAGTATGGTGGTGTAGTGGTTAGTACGGTGGTGTAGTAGTTAGTACGGTGATGTAGTGGTTAGTATGGTGGTGTAGTGGTTAGTATGGTGGTGTAGTGGTTAGTACGGTGGTGTAGTGGTTAGTATGGTGGTGTAGTGGTCAGTATGGTGGTGTAGTGGTTAGTATGGTGGTGTAGTGGTTAGTACAGGGGTGTAGTGGTTAGTATGGTGGTGTAGTGGTTAGTACAGTGGTGTAGTGGTTAGTATGGTGGTGTAGTGGTTAGTATGGTGGTGTAGTGGTTAGTACGGTGGTGTAGTGGTTAGTACGGTGGTGTAGTGGTTAGTACAGGGGTGTAGTAGTTAGTACGGTGA
>CM038708.1:44398140-44444423 GCA_021613375.1 Megaleporinus macrocephalus
AATTTAGTGATAAGAAAAATTTAATAGAGCATAAATAAGCCTAAGAAGAAAATCATAGAAAAAACAGTTAGGGTAGAAGGTTAGTGGAAACTAGTTAGTCTGTAGTGAAGGTTAGGCAGCTAGTCTGGGCCTAGGTAGCTGGTATGACTTGGGTAAGAGCAAGGCCCGACGTTCAGTCTGGTGGCCGTGGAACCTGGAGGTCAGTCTTCCATCAGTGTCAGTCAGGACAGGTGGGCAGTTATCAATGAAGTAAAAGTCAGTAACATGGCTGGTTATGAAAATAGTCAATACTAGCACTGCATTCGGCCATTAGAACCTCACTTTAACTTTGAAACATGGTGGTGGCAGTATCATGGTTTGGGGCTGTTGTGCTGCTATAAGACCAGGACAGCTTGTAATCGTTTGGCAGATCAATGAAGTCAAAGTCTGTAAGATGACTGATTATAGAAATAGTTAACACTAACACTGCATTCCGGTTTAAGAACCTCACTGAAACTTTGAAACATGGTGGTGGCAGTATCATGGTTTGGAGCTGTTGTGCTGCTATAAGACCAGGACATCTTATAATTGTTTGGCAGAGCAATGAAGTCAAAGTTAGTAAGATGACTATGATTATGGAAATAGTTATCACTAACACTGCATTCTGGCATTAGACCCTCACTGAAACTTTGAAACATGGTGGTGGCAGTATTGCCGCTATTAGGCTGTTGTGCTGCTATAAGACCAGGACAGCTTGTAATCATTAGGCAGAGCAATGCAGTAAAAGTCAGTAACATGACTGATTGTGAAAATAGTTAACACTAACACTGCATTCTGGTTTAAGAACCTCACTTTAACTTTGAAACATGGTGGTGGCAGTATTGCTGCTATTGGGTTGTTGTGCTGATATAAGACCAGGACAGCTTGTAATCGTTTGGCAGATCAATGAAGTCACAGTTAGTAAGATAACTGATTATGAAAATAGTTAACACTAACACTGCATTACTTCACAGTAACATTGAAACATGGTGGTGGCAGTATTGCTGCTCTTGGGCTGTTGTGCTGCTATAAGACCAGGACAGCTTGTAATCATTTGGCAGATCAATAAAGTCAAAGTCTGTAAGATGACTGTTTATGAAATTATTGCCACTTAAAGTCCTTTTGAGCTACCCAGCATTGCATTTGGGGGCTTTTTCACCAGGCGATCATCTCATATTTCAGTTTTTTCCAATGTTTGTGTTGTTTAAATTCTTTCACAGTGTTTGTCTCTGGGCACAATCCAATTATGGTGACTTGCATAAACACATTTATCACCATCAAGGTGTTTTCCTGAAAGAGTTAGCGGAATATGCATATCGACCAGCTCTATGTGGGTAAAGGACACTCTGGCCAGAATAAGGAATGATTGTGTCAGAAAACTGCTTGGCTAGCATAAGTATCAAAGTTTTAGCACTGTTAATGGCCATTTGAACTGTTTTTGCTATTTGAATGTCTAAGTATGTATGTGTCATTGTATTTGTATTAAGATAAAAGCTCTACATTATCATTAATGAACATGAACGAGAGCACTGAACGAGTGCTCTGATAGCCCAACCATCCATCCATTATCTTCAGCTTCATCCCGCTGGTTGGAGTCACGGTGGGGGGTGGGCTGGAGCCAATCCCAGTGTCATTGGGCAAAGGCCGGGTACACCATAGACAGGTCACCAGTCCATTGCATGGCCAACACCTAGTTTAGAGTGAGTGATCAACCTAACATGCATGTGTTTGGACTGTGGGAGGAAACCGGAGTACCCGGAGGAAACCCACTCAGTGTTGCTCTGATAGCCCACTTAACATAAAAAGAAAGATATGATTCTCATTCAATTCATGGATGAACACTCTCTATTATGTAGCCTGTTCATGCAGCCAGTGTTAACAATGGTATGCTTTCACATTCACTAAGTTTAGCTTAAAACTGTTAATACATTCAAATTATGTATTCTAATTTTAGCCTAACGCTAAATGCTATGGCGAGTTGAGTTTTGTGCATGTCCATTATCAGCTGTGGTCTTGGTAGTGTGTTCTGGAGTAGATGAGAGGTTACGGTAATGAAACTGAAGGCAGTTACCAGTCAGACTTAGTTAGCACTGGTGCGTCGTGTGCCTTAACTGTCTGGATTTCTTCTGGTTTTTTTCTATAGTTGGGTTTGAATGTGGTGGCGTGGTCATGTTGCAAGAAGGACCATCTAGTATGTGTATTTCTCATTGGGATCATTTGTGGCATCATAGTGACTATTGTGTTTGTTAAGGTTTTATCACAATACTTTTTCTGGCTATGACATCATGTTGTGTGCGGTCAGATCTGATCATGCAGTCAGCGCGAGCTCATTTTACCACTAGTTTCTATTTTTCATCAGTTTTATTCTTGCCATATTTAAGTTATTGTGTACATGCTTGGAAGGAGAGCATGTAAATGTATGTTATGCAATACAATACATGGTTAACTACCCAAAGCTATTATCAATATTCTGTATAATAATAATTAAATAATAGGTAATAACCTTATTTTAAGGTCTACTTTAGTGTTAGTGTTAGTATTAGTGTTAGTTTGCTGATACTCACTGTTGTATCTCATTTGTTTAACGTCATCGATCGGCTCCTGGGATCGGCTCAACTGGAAAAATATCAGCCGATCACATATTTTGTGATTTACAATAACATATGTAAGAAATTTACATTTTGCTATTGTTTTGCATACCCAGACGGTAGCTTAGCAACCAGCTAAACCACTGGTCGCGTGCTGCAGTGGGCGGGAACAAGCCGTGACGCAGTCTCTCTCTAACTAGAGCGTCTCAGTAATCTGTTTTATGAGGAGAGATGAGGAGAGAACGCTGCTACTTACACAGCTGCCTACGTAGTCAGTGCACTACTAAGACAGCTCACTAGGGTTTGAGACACACCCAAAGTGTTACCAGTGACCTCTTGCACCAATAACAGTTTGGGCACATGGCAATGCAGTACTTATTTTATATGCACGCTGGAACAAACAGCTATTGCAGGTCCCATTTAAACTTAATACTTAAGAACAGTATTATGCTCCGCCCACAATGTAAGCACTACAGTGCACAGCTAGTGCTGAGGCACCTCATATGCTGCTATAAGGCCGTGTTTACATGTTAATTCCAGGAAAACAATACAAAGTGACATTGTTCTGCTGCCTTTAAACCAGAAACGTTTAGTTTATTTCAGATATCGTTGCCGTCCAATGAAAATGATTTGGCTCCATTTTTGTTGATTTTGAGTTTTCTACATCATTTGAACACACCAGGGGTTGTTAACATTGTGTGAACTCTCTCTCTCTCTCTCTCGCTCTCTTTTCATGCGATTCACAAACAATATTATATATCTCACAATGAATGTAAGTGTATCAGATGATTTTTAAAGAATAAAAATGTTTGTATTAAAGTCTATTTTTGTATAGAGGCTTATTTTGCATATAGTTCTATTATCAGTAATTCTCAGTCCTCTGTCTAAATCTCCTGGTACAGCCGCCAATCCAAGTTAAGGATGTTATTGGACTAATTGGTTGTTAGGACACTCTTGATCAATTGTGATGCACAGCTGAAAAACATTCTACTAATAAGTGAGTATAAAAGGGAGAACAACATTCTAGGTTAGTTTAGTATCTGAAGATCAGCAATTGATGGTTTGCTGACCGGCTCACAATGACCAGAACCAACTTTCTTTAGAGACCCGTCAGTCCATTGATGTGTTAAGGAAGAAGATACTCCATTGAAAACAAGAACATTTCACTGTGATCCCAAACTTTTGAGCGGTAGTATATATATATATATATATATATATATATATATATATATATATATATATATATATATATATATATATATATATTTATATATATATATACTACCGCTCAAAAGTGGCTTTCCAATGAAAATGTACCTCCATTTTTGCCGATTTTGAGTTTTCTACATCATTTGAACACACCAGTGGTTGTTTACATTGTGTGAAAGGACCAATAGAAGTGCTTCAAAATAGCTTGGAAAGAATTCTGGTTCCATTGACTTCTATTGAAAGTAAAGTAGGTTTTTGGTCTCTCCTGTAAACTACTTGTTTTTCATTGGACAGCGACGATATGTTTCTTTTTTAAAACTAAGATGCTCCATCAATAGAGGCAGCAGGGCATTCACCGTGCGCCCCTGAACTCGACTCAATCCTGAATTCTGCACACACTTCCTAATGACATCCACGTGAATTACCTCTCGCTTCATGTTAATGATATGCAAACGAGATGCTTGTAGCTTGATTTCACGCGCTGAGGTCCTCGAATCTCTTTTCGATTGTTTCTTTAGAACGAGTCAGTACTTTCGGACATCATTAAAGGCGGCGGCTTAAATGATTAAGGGACAGTCCGTCCACGCTCTGCCTCTGTTTTTGTTTCTGTAATGATTTTCCGAACCTGGCGGTGATAAAGGTTAAACCGTGTCCGTGAAATAATGTTATCTCTCGGCTCTAATTGGAGCCAGTGTTAGCCGCGGCCTTATGTTTGTCCTGGCCGGGCTTTATCCCCCCGCCCGCCACCACCCGAAGCCTCTCGCAGTCTTTGATGTGACAGTCTCCGAAGGCCGTCCACAGATTCATCCACCCCGTGTGTCACTTCAGAGCCCATCTCACCAGTCGGAGCGTGTCACGCCGGAGGAACCCACACACACACACTCTTTAAAGGCTGTTTATGAACCCAAACCTCTTCTAGGCGCTCGCGGATCATCTTTTTTTTTTCTTTCTCTGTAAACAGACTGAATAGAGCTGGAAGACTTTGCCACGGCCGGCCGGTCCTCTCCCGCCTGTTTTAGAAGGCGGGAAAATAAGCCACCACCGCCTGGCAGAACAGATGCCTGTTGTCTGGATGGTGCATATTTCTCGCACCATGTGTGTGTGTGTGTGTGTGTGTGTGTGTGTGTGCGCGGGAGAGAGAGCTTCATAGTTCTCTCAGAGGGGTGCGCGTGTGTTCAATTAGGATGAGCATGGACGGAGGGACCACAGGAGTGGATGTGTCAGTATCTTGCCGTCTGTTGGAGCACAGGCTGAGAAAGAGAGAGAGAGAGAGAGAGAGAGAGAGAGAGAGAGAGAGAGAGAGAGAGAGAGAGAGAGAGAGAGAGATAAAAATAGAGATAGGGAGAGAGATAGAGAGAGAGAGAGAGAGAGAGAGAGAGAGAGAGAGAGAGAGAGAGAGAGATGGAGATAGGGAGAGAGAAAGATAGAGAGATATATATATAGAGAAAGATACATATATACAGAGAGATATATATAAAGAGAGAGAAACAGAGAGAGAGAGATAAAGAGATAGAGAGAGAGAGAAACAGAGAGAGAGAGAAAGAAAGAGATGGAGAGAGAGAGAGAGATAAAGAGAAAGAGATAGAGAGGGAGAGAGAAAACGATAGAGAGATAGAGAGAGAGAGAGAGAGAGAAACAGAGAGAAAGATATATATATATATATAGAGAGAGAGAGAGAGAAAGATATATATATAGAGAGAGAAAGCTAGAGAGAGAGAGGGAGAGAGAGAGAGATAGAGAGAGAGAAAGTGATAGAGATAGAGAGAGAGAGGGAGAGAGAGAGATAGAGAGAGAGAAAGTGATAGAGAGAGAGAGAGAGAGAACACGATAGAGAGATAGAGAGAGAGAGAAAGCGATAGAGAGAAAGCGATAGAGAGAGAGAAAGCGATAGAGAGATAGAGAGAGAGATAGAGAGAGAGAGAAAGCGATAGAGAGAGAGAAAGCGATAGAGAGATAGAGAGAGAGAAAGCGATAGAGATAGAGAGAGAGAGAGAGAGAGATAGAGAGAAAGTGATAGAAAGATAGAGATAAAGAGAGAGATATATAGAGAGAGAGAAAGCGATAGAGATAGAGAGAGAGAGAGAGAGAGGGAGAGAGAGAGGGTGTTGGCAGAGGAAGACTAGGGGGAAGAAATGTCCAAATCAAATAGGGTTGAGGAGGAAAGGTAAACAACAGATGGCGGGCTTGCGTTCCTCAAAGTCTCCGGCGGCTCAAGCCAGTGGCGTCCATCACCTCGCTGGTGGCCGCGGTGAGGAATCAGGCAGCGCGAGCCCGTCACATACCGTGCTGCAGGAAGCATCCACGTGTGGGTGAATGTGTATATACGTGGGTGAGATAGAGCAAGGCCTTTCTTGGGGAGTTGGGTGCTGTAACGTAAACACAGAGCGAGGTCAGGGAATGTTCTAGACTAAACAATACCAACGTGCATGCAGATACATTTTCCACTCGTGCCTTCTGAAGGCAGACGTCTCTCTTAAGTGCTTAGAAGGTCTAAAGAGGGGTGCAGTCTGGAATATACTTGCCCTTCAAAACTATAGAGCAGTGTATGGAACTCAATGACCCACTGGTAGACCACCAGAGGTGAACTTTTACATTTACAGCATTGTAGAAGACATATTTATCTGTGTACATGTACCCAGGTAGGTGAACGTAGTCTTAGGAGTCTTACCCAAGGACTCTTTCTGGTATAGTGAACCAGGTGGGGAACTGAACCCCACTCTACAGGGCAGCAGTGTAACCCAGTATTACCCAAAGCCTGCACCAGTGCCTTCCTGTCTGGTGTGTATAATAACTGGACTTCTGCAAGTCTGTTTCAGTGATGTACAGTTGGCTCATTCTCAGCCCAGAAATAGAGCTTGTGGGTTGATTTGGCTTCTGCTGGTCTTGTGGGGCCAGACGTGATCTTGTAGCAAAATGTCTAGGGACAACCATGAGTGGGTTTGGGCTGGGTGAGAGTGTGGCATTTCGAAACCAAATCAACGCTTTGTGAAGGCCGAGTTCAAGGTAGAGGGTGGTGGTGCACTTATCAACACTGTCCAATAGACAACAAGCCTAACCCCTACATTTACACTAAACCATAACCCCTACATTTACACTAAACCATAAACTCCACATTTACACTAAACCCTAAACTCTACATTTACACTAAACCATAACCCCTATATTTACACTAAACACTAACACCTACATATACACTAAACACTAACCCCTACATATACACTAAACCCTAACCCCTATATTTACACTAAACCATAACCCCTACATTTACACTAAACCATAATCCCTACATTTATATTAAACCCTAAACTCTACATTTACACTAAACCATAATCCCTACATTTACATTAAACCCTAAACTCTACATTTACACTAAACCATAACCCCTACATTTACACTAAACCCTAAACTCTACATTTACACTAAACCATAACCCCTACGTTTACACTAAACCATAATCCCTACATTTACACTAAACCATAAACTCTACATTTACACTAAACCCTAAACTCTACATTTACACTAAACCCTAACCCCTACATTTACACTAAACCCTAACCCCTACATCTACACTAAACCCTAACCCCTACATTTACACTAAACCATAATCCCTACATTTACACTAAACCCCCATAACCCCTACATTTACACTAAACCCTAAACTCTACATTTACACTAAACACTAACCCCTACATTTACACTAAACCCTAACCCCTACATTTACATTAAACCCTAACCCCTACATTTACATTAAACCCTAAACTCTACATTTACACTAAACACTAACCCCTACATTTACACTAAACCCTAAACTATACATTTACACTAAACCATAACCCCTACATTTACACTAAACCATACTCCCTACATTTACATTAAACTCTAAACTCTACATTTACACTAAACCATAATCCCTACATTTACACTAAACCATAACCCCTACATTTACACTAAACCATAACCCCTACATTTACACTAAACCCTAAACCCTACATTTACACTAAACACTAACTCCTACATTTACACTAAACCCTACATTTACACTAAACCCTAACTCCTACATTTACACTAAACCCTACATTTACACTAAACACTAACTCCTACATTTAGACTAAACCCTAATTGTTAATACTTTAGTACTACTGAACTCTTTAACTTGTGGTTGCTCTGCAAGACAATTTGTCCAGTTCAGTGCCGTTCCTTAACAAAGCCTTTATTCACTACTACACTTAACACTCTTACAAGGACAGACAGATGTGACTGTTAGTCGTGCCCTGTAGTTTAGCCCCCGTCTACAGCTAATGAGTTATGGTTCTAAGACTCAGCCACAGAACACATTAAGGAGTCCCAGTCAGAGAGGAAGAGGAAAGCTTTGTGTCGTCTACACCTACCACAGGGCACAATCAAAACTCCGCTGTTTTGACTGGCTGGGTATCATAGCAGCTTGACTCACAGCCTTGACTGTCTGAGGCTGGAGGCACTACGAGTCAACGGTGATTCGCAATCATGCATTTCCAAAAGGCAGCAGCGTGTGGACCCAGACGCAGTGTTGCATATTTAACATTTCCTTCCTGCCTCCGTACGGAGCCGCGTCTCACACGGCCGGGCAGATAAAGGCGGCCGTGCCCGTGTTCCATTAGGAGGGGGTTATTGTGGCTGTAGCGTCACAGGGGCACGGTATGTCTCGCCTCATTTACCCCGACGAGAGAGAGAGAGAGAGATAACTGATGTCGCTTGTGTTCCACAGCCTCCGGATGGATGGCTGCCATCTCAGCTTAGTCGCGTAGTCATCCGTGTTCACGATGTGACTCAGTGAGTCGGCAGTGTTTCACCACTACAGGCTGCTCGCTGTCCCTCAGCTGTGTGTGTGTGTGTGTATGTGTGAGTGTATGTGTGTTATTAAAAACTTTTACCAAGCATTTTCTCAGTTAGCCTACTGATGAGCTCCCTGGAATCTTTTCCAGAAAGTTCTACTTGTGGGTTGTGATAATTCCTACTTTGGCATCCTCAGTAATTAGACGTTCCATAGAGTGCACATATTCAGTATTTCCAAGTGTGTCTACAAGATATCTACCTTTGGTTGAGATGCCATGGTCCAAACCATGGTCCTACAATGAAATTAGCTGTTTTCCCTTTTTTGGTGAGCTCATGAACAATTACAAGAGCTCTTCTCTAATTGGCTGGTTTACAGTGAAACACCACAGAAGCAACGTAGATAAAATAAAATGAAGCTCTGTGTACATAAGCTCCGCCCTTATACTGTTTAGTTAGCTACGATACCTACTTTGAGCTGGCCATCAAACATCTGGACACTGTGAAGCTTTCAGGTCAGGATGATCTGCTTCAACCAGCAAACAGTGATACACTCACACAGCATGGCTGCTACTTACAGGTTGTGATGCTAATGTAGATGCTGGTCTCTTCAGCCTCTTCAGTGTTAAACTCTGAGCAAAGCTTCTCCCATGTTTGAGATACTGTTTGGAGTGAAATGTGCAGACTTTGAACTAAAATTGCCAGAGCTTTCCGTTCCACCGTAAACAGTGCAGCGGCTACATTCTGGCACCTGTACAAGCTGAAGCATTTAAGATGGAGCAGAAGAACTGATTAAGAAGCTAGTCAATAGCCGAACTAGCCGAGGGAGCCTTTACTGAGCGCCAACCTGAAGAAAGACGTGGCTGAAGTTAGCTTCTTATGTGAATTCCACCGTTCCACCTTAAATGATGCAGCAGTTACAGACGCCAGAATGTAACTTCTATACCATTTAAGGTGGAACGGGGAATTCAAATTCGTAACTGTTCCTGTTTATTATTAATTATTAATTGCTTATGCCATTATATTAAATTCAATTCGATTAAAAATCAAAAAGTTTATTTGTGTAGCGCTTTTTACAACCATGTTGTCACAAAGCAGCTTTACAGAGTTTTGAAAACAGACAGTTACAATATATACCCCCCAGTGAGCAAGCCAGAGGCAACAGTGGCAAGAAAAACTCTAGCAGACTGGAGGAAGAAACCTTGGGAGGAACCAGACTCACGAGGGGAGACCTGTCCTCCTCTGATCAAACAGTATTTAGAGTTTAATAAACTAAACACCAAAGAAAAGAGTCTCTGTTTAATCTGGATAGCAAAGCTTTAGAAGCTGCACAGGTAGAGGCAGTCTCTGACTGAGGCACTCTCTGACTGAGGCCGTCTCTGACTGAGGCAGTCTCTGACTGAGGCAGTCTCTGACTGAGTCTGTATGTAAAGTGGGCGTGAGCTGAGACAGTCCCATCCTATCTCAATACCGGTGCATCTGGATGGTGTACAGTGATGTAATTGAGGCTGTGAGCGGAGTGATGGGTGACCCTATCCGCAGTGCCTGGGGATCAGTTGTCAGTTCAGGGAATCAAACCGGTGACCTTCTGAGTCACAAGGCTGCTTCCCTAACCTCCGGTCCAAGACTGCCCCTACAGTTCAGGTTTGTTCTGCAGGTTTGCAGTACCGACCTGCTCAGGTCTCAAAGTTGTGGTCACAGGTCAGAATCAGGCTTCAGTTTCATGCCTGTACAGACCCATAGTCTCGGTTTCAGAGACTACAGAGCATCTGATATCTACCGCACGGTAAGCTGTTGGGGTTTGTCAGTTGCAGTCCACGTGCTGGTTCTAATCTATATACAGCTCTGGCAGCTTAGGAAGCAAAATATTAATAGCAAGATTAAAAGTCCAGCACATCATGTTCAGCAGTTTTCTTTGCAACACATTAAACAAAGGTCACCATCCCCCCCGTAGGAACCAGGGGGGATGGGTGGGACGCTTCCCACCAAATATCAGAAACAGGTAGATTTGTCCCACCCAAAAATGAAACCAGAGAAAAGCGAAAATTGTTTAAATAAAACGTAAAGTTACATTACTCTCAGGCCACGCCCCAAACTGCAGACTGCTACTACTCTACATACATTAAAAAATAAAATATAATAAATTATTTAAATAAATTAATGAATAATTAAAAGGACAGCATCTTTAGAGGTGCTTTCAGGAGTGCAGTATGTAAAGTTTCAGAGGGTGCTGTTTGGGACACAGCCTTACTGTCTATCATTAATATTAGTCTGGTCTAGTCAGGAAACCTGAACATACATTTATTTATTATTTCATTTCAGCATTATGCATCAAAGAAAATAATAAATATATATATATATATATATATATATATATATATATATATATATATATATATATATATATATATATATATATATATATATATTTTGTATTATATATGTATATAATCCAGACATTGCATGTATAGTTTAAACGTTTTCTGACTGCAGTACTATATAATGTGGAGTATCTTGTTTAGTTTGTAAAGTGGTCTTTAATTGGATTTATCTAATAATAATCAGACGTACAGATAATGTTATATTTTGTTTATTTATTTACTGTTTAGTCCTATTATCAGCAATTCTCAGTCCTCTGTCTAAATCTCCTGGTACGGCCCCCAATCCAAGTTAAGGATGTTATTGGACTAATTGGTTGTTAGGACACTCTTGCTCAATTGTGATCACAGCTGAAAAACATTCTACTAATAAGTGAGTATAAAAGGGAACAACATTCTAGGTTAGTTTAGTATCTGAAGTATCAGCAGTTGATGGCTTGCTGACCGACTCACAATGACCAGAAAGAAACAACTTTCTTTAGAGACCCGTCAGTCCATTGTTGTGTTAAGGAAGAAGATACTCCATTGAAAACAAGAACATTTCACTGTGATCCCAAACTTTTGAGCGGTAGTGTGTATAAAGTGATTAACCACCTTACCTACAGTGGAATCAGCTTATAGGTAATATTTTAGGGGATAGGGTGGGCTTTGATTCATATTAGCCAATGTCAAACCCGCTCCTACACCCTTGCTATAAACAGACGCCTGGCTAGCGAGGCCTAACATGTCCAAACTTTAACTGGTACTGTCTGTGTTGATGTGAAAGAGTGTCTTGCCGTCCTGATGAATAGTCCCAGGGCCGACCAGATGTGGGTCGATAAGAGAGCGGAGCATTTGGGTGCGCTCTGTGCTAATGGTGAACTCCGGCTATGCCGAGCGTATGAAGATATCCCGGTTCCGCATAGTTCCACATCCATTTGTGCACTTTGGCGCCGAGCTCCAGTGGAAAGAATTGATCTGGAAGGAACTCTGTCCTTTCATCGCTCCTGTAGCTGCCTTCCCGTTCGCGCTTCCGCGGCAACCCTTTCAACCGAATTACTCGAACGACGGAGGGAAAAATTCAATAACAGCCAGAAGCTTGTCCTGGAACATGCCTCCCTCCCTGCTAACTTCCCAATTACGCCCATATCGCTTTTCAGGTTAGTTTAATTACGGTGATTAGCGGCGAGGCGGGCAGGCCCGAGCGGCGTAAGGATTTTTAATCTGACCCGTGCGTCTGAAACGGAGAAGGCCTGATTGAATAACGGTAGCGCTGCAAGCAAATCTGTTAAACCCTCGGTGTCCTGATTCAGGAGACTTTCCAGGCACCTGAGTCACCTAGTTTTTAGGAACCGCTTTTTTTTTTTTTTTTTTTTTGTGATGAGCTGGTGTTTCTGCCCGTCTGGATTTTTCCTCTCCCCGTCCCTCATGACCTCATTTATTTTTCCCTTTAATACTGGCAACGCTTGCCCAGGATTCCCGGCTCTCAGTGTCTGGACGTCTGGCCGCCCTCCTTCCTGTTGTCTGCGCTCGGCCCTCTCGCGTTCGCCCTCTTCCTCTCTCGGCGACCTCAGTGCGGTGAGACTGTCTGAAGCCAGTGTCGGTGTATGTGAGTGTGTGTCTGTACACTCGAGTCCCTTGGCCTCTTTTTCTCGGGGCTGTTTGACCCGGGCCCTGTCTGATTATAGCCTGTCTTGTGTTGGCTTGAGTCTTGGCACCTCTTTCACTGTTTACTGTGTGTATGTGTGAGAGAGAGAGAGAGAGAGAGAGCGAGAGAGAGAGAGAGAGAGAGAGGGTTGGATCCTCTGACAGGTACTGTTCTTCCTCTGAACCGGAAGACTGTACTCTGATTCCTGGAACCAGACAGAAGAAAGAAGTGCCTGCTAGCGTTTCATACTGCATGTGCAGCCTATCACTACTTCAATCTTCCATTACTCTCTATCTCTGTCTATCCTGACATCAGCCTGGCCGTTAACTCTTTCATGTATGGTGTCCAGTTAATAATTGTTCAATTTAAAGCATATGAAATGCATTTCACCCTCCAAACAACTAGATGGCAGAATCATAAGTCTCACTGCTCCAGTGTAACAAAGTCCATTCTCCTGAATTCTATTGTACTTCTGAGTGCTGAGGCTTAGAATCTAGGAGGACGGACAATACTAAGAATGTCTCTGGTCTATATATATTCAAAGTTTCTATATTCAAAATATTTGTGTATCAAACAGACTCTAATGAACATGATTTAATATATTAAACTTATTTTCCTTTATTTTTTATGTTCTTATGGCTCCACATATGTGGACAACATGCAACAAAAAGGCTATAAATATAAAAATGCACTGTTTATATGTTATAGTTTTATTATATGTTGTGTAGATACACATTTATGCATTTATATACATTTATAGTTCATGTATATATCAAGTGTATCAAGTTTCCCTCTGTCCAGACTGTTTTGAGGGATTCACAGCAAGAAGTAAGAGTACTGTAACAAACATGATTTGCAGCAAAATTCCAGCCTGAACAGATTTATTAATGTTTTTATTAACTATGCTTATAGCATGCTTTTAACAGAACCAAAATGATTTTATTTTATTTTATAAAAAAGAGGATGAAACCTCACAAATGTTCTAATATTTTGCATTTTTTATTTAAAAGTTACAAAAAAGAAGCGTCAAATTCAGAATCATTTGTATAAAATGTTAGTTTTACTATATAATACATTTAAAAGTACAAGAAAGATTTGAGGAAAAATATAAGCATTCTTGGAAACACTTTAGATGTTCTGTTTTTTTTACTCCGCTAATGGTGTCCACATATTTGGACAGTTTAATAACTTTTTAATAAAACTGATTTTTACATAAAATGAAATTTCATAGGATTATTTATGCAGAACTGCATTTTTAAAAAATCTAATTAACATTTTTTTAATAATTTATGCATAAAAGGGTTAAAGGAACCCAACAGTGGCTGGGGCAACTTAGCAACAACACTGGTGTCCACGCTTTCTCTAAGAGAAAATCAGATTTGTACTATTTTCTTTCAATCGTAGTCTTTTTGCTGATGTGGCGAACAAGTAATGGAATCTTACACAAGCTCAGTGAATCACCTCCATGACATCGCAGAGTCATTCAGAGTGCCTGGACGGGAAATGCCACATCCTATAGAAACCGTCTCAGAGCTGTCCACAGTTTTATCGATATATTAATATTCATTAAGATACCTTAAGGAAAGCATTTATGTGAAATGATTACGAATGTGTGGCCTGATGCCTGAGACGTTGTCTTACACTAATTCTGAGAGATGACTTTTTAAAATTCCTTTCATGGCAAAGGGGTACATTGGCTATAGTTTCCGTAATCTAGTTGAACTCGATTCCGATTCTCGATTAAGACTGAGGTGTTTATACTAGAGATGGAAGGATCGATCGGCTGTGTATCGGTATCGGCCGATGTTTAATCATAATGTGTGTAAATGTAAGGAGTAGAAAGTACTGATAATGGAGTGTAAATGTAAGGAGTAGAAAGTACTGATAATGGAGTGTAAATGTAAGGAGTAGAAAGTACTGATAATGGAGTTTAAATGTAAGGAGTAGAAAGTACTGATAATGGAGAGTAAATGTAAGGAGTAGAAAGTACTGATAATGGAGTGTAAATGTAAGGAGTAGAAAGTACTGATAATGGAGTGTAAATTGTAAGGAGTAGAAAGTACTGATAATGGAGTGTAAATGTAAGGAGTAGAAAGTACTGATAATGGAGTGTAAATGTAAGGAGTAGAGAGTACTGATAGTGGAGTGTAAATGTAAGGAGTAGAAAGTACTGATAATGGAGTGTAAATGTAAGGAGTAGAAAGTACAGATAATGGAGTGTAAATGTAAGGAGTAGAAAGTACAGATAATGGAGTGTAAATGTAAGGAGTAGAAAGTACTGATAATGGAGTGTAAATGTAAGGAGTAGAAAGTACTGATAATGGAGTGTAAATGTAAGGAGTAGAAAGTACTGATAATGGAGTGTAAATGTAAGGAGTAGAAAGTACTGATAATGGAGTGTAAATGTAAGGAGTAGAAAGTACAGATAATGGAGTGTAAATGTAAGGAGTAGAAAGTACTGATAATGGTGTGTAAATGTAAGGAGTAGAAAGTACAGATAATGGAGTGTAAATGTAAGGAGTAGAAAGTACAGATAATGGAGTGTAAATGTAAGGAGTAGAAAGTACAGATAATGGAGTGTAAATGTAAGAAGTAGAAAGTACAGATAATGGAGTGTAAATGTAAGGAGTAGAAAGTACTGATAATGGAGTGTAAATGTAAGGAGTAGAAAGTACTGATATGGAGTGTACAAGTAAGGAGTAGAAGTAAAAAGTCAGCTGAACAATAATTACTCCAGTAAAGTATAAATAACCTAAATTCATACTTAAGTAAGGTAATAAAGTATTTGTACTTCGTTACTTGACAGCTCTGGCGAAGGGAAAGTTTGGCTTTTGGCAATGGGCGCTAAGGTTAGCTAACGTTTAAAGCCCGCTGGTGGTTGTTCATCGTTTAAGAATCGTGACTCACCATATCAACTGCAGCCGTTTGCTCTCAGGAAAGTGGTGGAAGGACACTGAGTGGTTATTTCTTTTGACTCCGAGAAACGTAAACAACCTCACTAAAAGGTTGAGAGGCTCAGCCAACGCCGCCGAGACTTGGGGTCGGACTTAAGGTCGATACGTCACGTCTTAACCAGTGGACGGTTTATTCACAAGCCTGAATTTCTATCGCCAGCCCGCATAGAAAGACGAGCTCTTCTCTACAAATGAGTCATCTCTCATTAAACCTCTCTAAGCTCTTTGTTTACATGACCGGATTATGCACGAATGTTGAAACCCCCCCCCCCCTTCACCCAGGACCAATGATCTGAAATAGACGTGCGTACGTGGTTTCTCACACCCGAATGACGTGTCATTATCTACACAAATGTGGTCGGCGAGCTCCAGCGCGAAACAAAAGACACCCAAAGCATGCAAATGCGAAGTTTCATTAAAGCCTTCCTTTAATGTGGCGGCGGCGGCCTAGTGACTTTATCTCTTACGCACACCGAGACCTTTGTCTCGCCCTTTTTTTTTTTTTTTTTTTACATGCTTGCCTGAAGCCATAGCAGCATTTGGGGGAGGGAGGGAGGAAGTAGGCAAGGGGCCGGGGGGTGGAAATAAAATTATTGCCCGGTTTTTGTTCCTCCCTGCTTTGTTTTGCATGCGCTGCTCTTCTAAAAGGCTCTCATCTAAATATGGATCTGTTTAAATGAGTCTACTTCCGAGAACATTCCATCACAGTGTGGGAGCGGCTGCTCTCTCCTTGTGGCAGAAACACACAGGCTCAATATTCCTGCTGCTTGTCTGGAACGCGGCCCCTGCGTTCGCTATAGGCAGCCAATGGCCTGTATGGCATATGGGCTGTCGGTTTTGTTATATGATGCTTAGGTGGAGTGAACTGGACTGATTGAGTCAGAATGTGTGTGTGTGTGTGTGTGTTTGTATATTTATGTGTGTGATGAGTGTCTTGGTGAGTCAGAAAACAGTGTGTTGCCTCTCCGCCCCATAACCTCATTCTTTATTCATACGCTACCTACGCCTGTCCCTCAAACTCATACATACATACATGTATGCATATACATAGCCTCTGTCTGCTCTGTGGCCTTTCCTCTCAGGTGGCATTTCCCTCTTTATTAGCTGGAGTATCATCACTGGAGTATCATTACTTCCCTACTGCCTTGGTTGTAACCAGGGGGGTCCGGACCCTCCATAATTAACCTCATAAACCCTCTCTGAAATCCAAAATCTGGGAAAAGATATACTTGATACAATGCTGGCATTGCTTAGCTGCTGTCACTGCTCACCTAGTTGGTTCCTTATAGCTTAGCAGCTGTAATTATGGATGTATATTTCCCAAACCTTTACCATCTGAAAGTCTGAGAATCTGATAGTTTCTCTCGTTAACCTCATAAACCCTCTCTGAAATCCAAAATCTGGGAAAAGATATACTTGATACAATGCTGGCATTGCTTAGCTGCTGTCACTGCTCACCTAGTTGGTTCCTTATAGCTTAGCAGCTGTAATTATGGATGTATATCTCCAAAACCTTTACCATCTGAAAGTCTGAGAATCTGATAGTTTCTCTCGTTAACCTCATAAACCCTCTCTGAAATCCAAAATCTGGGAAAAGATATACTTGATACAATGCTGGCATTGCTTAGCTGCTGTCACTGCTCACCTAGTTGGTTCCTTATAGCTTAGCAGCTGTAATTATGGATGTATATCTCCAAAACCTTTACCATCTGAAAGTCTGAGAATCTGATAGTTTCTCTCGTTAACCTCATAAACCCTCTCTGAAATCCAAAATCTGGGAAAAGATATACTTGATACAATGCTTGCATTGATTAGCTGCTGTCACTGGTATTCTTTACTACACTGGAGATGCTGCACTGGTCTGCCTCAAGGAGGCGCTATAGCAGAGTGGTTCAGCAGCTCTAATTATGGTTGGATACCTCCAAAAACGTAACCATAGAGTAGAGCTAAATCTAAAAAAGTCTGAGAATCTTATAGTTTCTCATTTCTCAAACTGAAGTTACAAGATAGGCTATGTAAGATCTCTGATATCTTAATGGGTGTAAGACCCCATTGACCAAACTAGACCACTTTTTGATGTTGTTGAAGCTAGCATTAGTATTGCGATGGCAAGTAAACAGTCAGCCATTGCTGGATTAGCGAGCCAACATGAACCCGCCCCCCCCATTCAGGTTGCATTTCCCTCTTTGTTAGCCAGAGTATCATTACTTCCCTACCGCCTTGGTTGTAACCAGGAACTACAGAGGGGTTCTGACCACCCTAATTAACCTCATAAACCCTCTCTGAAATAAAAAATCTGGAAAAAGATGTACTTGATGCTATGCTGGCATTGCTTAGCTGCTGTCACTGGTATTCTTTACTACAATGGAGATGCAGCACTGGTCTGCCTCAAGGAGGCGCTATAGCAAAGTGGTTCAGCAGCTCTAATTATGGTTGGATACCTCCAAAAACGTAACTATAGAGTAGAGCTAAATCTAAAAAAGTCTGAGAATCTTATAGTTTCTCTTGTCAAATGAAGTTACAAGAGAGGCTATATAAGATCTTTGATATCTTAATAGGTGTCAGACCCCAATAACCAAACTAGACCACTTTTTGATGTTGTTGAAGCTAGCATTAGTATTGCAATGGCAAGTAAACAGTCAGCCATTGCTGGATTAGCGAGCCAACATGGGCCCTACCGCCTTGGTTGTAACCAGGAACTACAGAGGGGTCCTGCCCCCCTAATTAACCTCATAAACCCTCTCTGAAATCAAAAACCTGGGAAAAGATATACTTGATGCTATGCTGGCATTGCTTAACTGATGTCACTGGTATTCTTTACTACACTGGAGATGCAGCACTGGTCTGCCTCAGGGTGGGGCTATAGCAAAGTGGGTCACCTAGTTGGTTCCTTATAGCCAAGCAGCTGTAATTATGGATGGACGCCTCCAAAAACTTAACCGTAGAGTAGAACTAAATCTGAAAGTCTGAGAATCTTATAGATTTTCATTGCTGAAACTAGAGTTACAAGAGATGCTATGTAACATCTCTGATATCGTAATGGGTGTAAGACCCCATTAACCAAGCTAGACCACTTTTAGTATTGCTATGGCAAGTAAACAGCCAGCCATTGCTGGATTCGCGAGCCAACATGGGACCACCCCCCAAATATATGTCTAGTCATTTTTTACGATGGCCCCTCCCAAAAGAGGCCTTGTTGGAGAATTGCTAACCTCATAAATTATTGCCAATGTTTAGTGTTTTTGTTGGAAGTGGTGTGTCAGCGAATTCTATTGATCAGCTAATGTCTTAATGCTTTTACTGCCCAACAATATTTCTTAAAGGAACTTGAAATATGTCTTGAAAGGAACTTGGAATGAAACCATTCCACATGTCCAATAAACATTTTTGTCAATCTAAATGGAAACCACCGAATCGTAAACCTAACTGTTTGTATGTGTTCTCTCTCAGGGCTGCGTCGAGGCTGCATGAATCCAGCATCCGTCAAGCCCTGCCAAGTTCTGCGGCTCTTGGCCTGACACCCCCCACCTCAGAGCTTTGATGAGGTAACGGCAGGCACCAGACGACCGACCCACCCGACATAGCTCCACCTCCCCTTCCCCATCCCTTCCCCTGTCCCCCACCCCTGAGGAACCATGGGTCAGAAGATCTCCGGCAGCATCAAATCAGTGGATGTGCGGGGTGAACCCTCATACCGCCCCCTGCGGAGGGAGCTCCGTGGGCCGGACTTCTTCAAGCCAGCCCGGCTGGACCTGCTGCTAGACATGCCGCCTGCGACCTACGAGCTGCAACTAAGGCACGCGTGGAACGCGGACGACCGCTCGCTCAACATCTTCATCAAGGACGACGACAAGTTGACCTTCCACCGGCACCCCGTGGCCCAAAGTACGGACTGCATCCGGGGCCGTGTGGGATACACGCGGGGCCTCCATGCATGGCGCATCCACTGGCCTTCGCGCCAGAGGGGCACGCACGCCGTGGTGGGTGTGGCCACCGCTGAAGCACCCTTGCACTCAGTGGGGTACACATCCCTGGTGGGCAGCGACAGCGAGTCCTGGGGCTGGGACCTGGGCCGCAACAAGCTGTACCACAACAGCAAGAACCGGCCGGCCTCGTCGTCACCCACCTACCCCAGTTTCCTAGAGCCCGAGGAGGCCTTTGTGCTGCCCGACACCCTGGTGGTGGTGCTGGATATGGACGAGGGCACGCTCAGCTTCATGGTGGATGGACAGTACCTGGGTGTTGCTTTCAGAGGGCTCAAAGGGAAGAAGCTGTACCCTATCGTCAGTGCTGTTTGGGGACACTGTGAGATCACCATGCGCTACATCAACGGCTTGGATCGTAAGTCTGATTTTAATATCGGCACTGTTGCTGGCATTCTTACTGTAGATAGGCGAGTCAGTATGTTCTGGTGAGGTGTTCCCATAAAACTGTTGGGCGTTCTACACTTGCACTTGTTCTCTTTGTGGTACTGTCGATTCTACATCTCTGATTCCTTAATACTCTTGAGTCACTTTCCCTGGGTGCTCTCCATGCTAGCTTAGACATGATTGGTCACTGTGAATTTATTTATAGCCATATTGTGTTTACGCCAAAAGGCAAAGCTCTCGATTTACTGGTCAATCTATGTTCCTACTCTCACCTGTGGTCACGAGCTTTGGGTGGTGACCAAAAGAACGAGATCCCGGATACAAGCTGCTGAAATGAGATAGGGTGAGGAGCTTGATTACATGGGGGAGGCTCAGAGTTGAGTCGCTACTCCTCCACATCGAGAGGAACCAGCTAAGGTGGTTCGGGTATCTGGTTAGGATGCCTCCTGGATGCCCCCTATGGAGGTGTTCCGGACATGTCCGACCAGGAGGAGACCCTGGGAAAGACCTAGGACATGCTGGAGGGATTATATCTCTCGGCTGGCCTGGGAACGCCTCGGTATCCCCCTGGAGGAGCTAGAGGAGGTGGCTTGGAAAAGGGGAAGTCTGGGTTTCTCTGCTTAAACTGCTACCCCTGTGACACGAATCCCTGGAATAAGCAGTAGATAATAGATGGATGGATGGATGGATGGATGGATGGCTATATGGATGGATGGATGGATGGATGGATAGATTGTGTTTACACACTTAATAGGAACCAGTGATGTAACCTTCACATGCCCTGGTCCTCAAGTAATCTGTCTGATCTTCAAGCACATAGTGATTTTATTAGTATTAGTATACATGGGAATTTCTAATCAACTAGCACAACCTCCTTTCACAAAGTCTCACCGTTTCTTCTTTGTCATGTTCAAATTGAAGTGGTCGTGTCTTGCACTGCCCCCATGGTCTCCAGCGGTATTGCTCCAACCCGTTAGTATCCCTAAGCTTTCCAAAAACGAATGTATGTTTCTTGTGCGTTAGGCATGTAGGCTAAGGCTGTGTCTCAAACCCTAGAGAGTGTGTAAGTAGGCTGTCTAGGTAGCAGCTGTGTAAGTAGCAGCGTTCTCTCCTCATCTCTCCTCATAAAACAGATTACTGAGACGCTCTAGTTAGAGAGAGACTGCGTCACGGCTTGTTCCCGTCCACTGCAGCACGCCACCGGTGGTTTAGCTGGTTGCTAAGCTACCGGCCAGCATCTAAAACAGTAGCCTGAGGCTTAAAAATCCACTAACATAAATGCTAATGGCTCACAATGAACGATTTGTTTGCAAAGTTGATAATAAAATACTGTTTTGTGTGATTATATGACCAGAAACACATTAAAACTCAGAGAGAATCAAAATAACTCACATTTTAAAACCACTTCATTGCTCCTAGATTTGCTTGTGTTACATCATGGGATTGTCTTAGCGGCTGAGGAAGCGTTCGATGCTTCCTTAAAATCAGGTGTAAATAAGGTTCCTCAGTAGACAGCATGTTTAAGGTATGTAAGAATTAGGACAGTCTACATGTCGGGAGCACATACTATGATGTAAATTGCTGCCTATGTAGGAGCTCACTAGGTTTTGAGACACAGCCTACGTGTCATTAAGGTACCCTTTAATATAGGATTAATATAGGATGGCTGGTTACAAATCCATAACAAAGTAAAAAAAAATCCTACCAAACTCAGAGTAATCTAAAAATTAGTCATTAGATTAATCAACTAATCAAAAAAATTATCGTTGGATTAAACTATTAGGAAATTAAATGTTAGGTGCATCCCTAATGGAAAGGCATCCCAGACTCTGACTTTCCATTTTCGAAGGTAAAGGTTGATGATTGTCAGGAAACAGACCTAGATCCTTGTTAACCATGTTAGAACCTACAACAGTACCTGCTATATTCTTTCCTAATACACTGCTAAGTCAGGACGAGGTGTCTTGCTTTGTTTACAGGCACAACCTGTCAATTGTGCTCGGGGGAACTTTACGTCCCAGTGTGTGCTTGTGTCCCTCTTTTAGGATTATTTGCCAGAAGCTCTTCGCTCCCAGCGCTTGGAAAGACTTCCTCTAAACTGTCTGTGCCTTTGCTCGGGTTTTGATGCCTGAGGCCCGCTGTTAGAAGCTCTCACAGCTCTGTTTGATATCTGACATCAAACCCCACGAGCTCCTCTCATCCGCCAGAACAAACAGACGCTCAGGGAGGCGGGGCTCCAGAGAATTCCGACCCGCCTCCCCGATGACAGCCTCTAATGATCCTTGTTTTTCGAACATGCTTTAACTGGCTCTGTGGCAGTGCTGGCTAGGTGACTCCTAATACTGCTGTGCAATCAGTGACCTTGAGAAATTGAGATCGATGCCTTTTTCTGGAGTTGTGAGAGGAAAGAGAAGGAAAGGTTGCATGATATAAACACAGTTCTCCATTGTAGTAATCCTGGCACCTATTGCAGATACAGTATAGCTTAAAACATGGACTTAAAATATAAGAATTATATAATTATAGTAGTATAGTATAGTAGTATAGTAGTGCATTTGACTCATAAGTCTCTTTCTTGCCTAGAGTTACTTTCTAAGTAGCTAGTAGATTTATAGAAACCATGCAGACCTACTCCTTGGGCATGATGTTCATTTAGTCATTTTGGATACAGATCAGTTTGACATGTCATTGGATGTACAGCCATAATCTATATTTGATTTGGTTATTAAGTTGCAGCCAAAGAGAGTACTTGGTTTGGAGAACTCAACGATGAGGAGGTAGCAGACTTTAGTTGTACTATAGATGTAATAGAACTATACAGTATGTACAACCACTAACCCTAACCCTAACCCTAACCCTAACCCTAACTCTAACCCTAACCCTAACCCTAACCCTACCTCTAACCCTAAACCTAACTCTAACCCTAACCCTAACCCTAACTCTAACCCTAACCCTAACTCTAACCCTAACCATTATATACACTGCATTTACAGCATGTAGATTTTGCTTGACCACAGCACGAAAGAAAATCCTGTGAAGCTCTTACGTTAGCTCTTACACGACAATGTTAAACAGTGCAAGACATACAGAGTACAGCAGACTATAAATATACAGAACCAAAATATACAATAAATACTATATATATCCAACCGTAAATATATATATATATATATATATATATATATATATATATATATATATATATATATATATATATATATATATATATATAGATAATAATATATATATATTGGGTGCTTGGGGACCTTCAATATCCTTAAAAAGTTTTTTTTTTTAAATATTCAAACAGTATTAATACAGTACGTAGTGCTTTTCCATACTTCAGTGTGTTTATTTAACCCTTTCCAAGCTTCTCCTTGTGGAACCCAGTATTGTTTACAGGTTTCATCTAATACCTGCTTTGACTGCTCAGTGACTTCATAAGCTAAATCAAGATTAATGCTGAAGGAACTGAACACATTCATACAATGTCTGGGGGCGTCCAGGAGAAATCTTGAACTACACTTCTTCAAACTGGATCAAGAACTGATCTACTTCTCTCACAATAACATATTCATGTTACTTTGTATTGTATGTATGATTATTTACATCTGGTGATTGCACTGACAGAACTGTACAGTTTTTGATGACTGGCCAGAATTTGTATTATGGGTATACACCGAATTTGTTTGGCAGTCATCTCCGAATTGAACGAGGTAGTCCCCAGGATTTAGCAGGATGCTGCAGGGTGCCAGCGGGGGTCCGTTTATTTCTTTTGACTTCCGTTCTACTGCAGTCTTCGTCTCTCTTTAATGCCTCCATGGCAGGGGCGACTGAGAACAGACTCCCAGTCGTTTTCGGAGCGTTTGAAGCAGAAAGTGTTCTTGCTCGACTTCAGATGGAGGGAGCTCAGTCACCGCAAATTGCAATGGGGAGGAAGCTCAGCGAGTGGCCAGCGACGGTCTGAAATCCTCTTCAAAGCTACCTTTAAGGGCCCCGTTTTATGTGGGATGAATTTGTGTGAAGGTGGAGAGCGTTCGGGTTTCGGGCTTAGAAGTGAGAGTGTTTGCTTATGGAAACCTGTTTTTTCCCCCTCCTCTGCTAGCTTTGGGAAACTCTATCCAAAGCTAATGCCTTCAGCTTTGACGGGGTCAGGAAAAAGGACGTGGATAAGATGTAGCGAGGACATGTGTGTGAACATGAAGAGAGGGCCTGTCTTACCAGGACGTAATGTATTTCCCTCAACATGAAGGACTGAGAGCAGAAGTGTCTGCATTTGAATACACAGATGATATACAATATCAGCATATGTATGCTTTGCATATATTCAGCATTTCATGGATACTCTTTTATGCTACAACACTAGGAGTCTACATAGAGGAGCAAACAAAGCTCATGTGTTTTTTATGGGATCTCCCCAGACCTCATTAGGGAAGATTACAGGCTCATGTGTGCACTCCAAGTCTATCATATTTAAAAGTGCAAACCTCTATTCATGAGAAAGGCAGCTTGTTAGCTTACAGAGAAGAATGGTAAACTTATTGGAGCTAATACATACGACTGTACTGCCTAAGGGGAGATTGACCCAATTGGTATCCCCTGTGACAACCCAGTGAGTACCCCCTAGTTGGTATCCCCTGTGATTCCCAAAGGATATCATCCAGTTGGCATCCCCTGTGATTCCCAATTAGTATCCCCCTAGTTGGTATCCCCGTAATGCCAAATAGATACCGTTGCCCAGTTGGTTTCCCCTATGATTCCCAATGGGTACCCCACATGGATGATATCCCTGTGATGCCCAATGGATACTGCCCCCATTTCGTATCCCCTGTGATTCCAAACGCCCTCCCACCATTAAATATCCCTGTGATGCCCAATGGATATCACCTAGTTGCCAATTAGTACCCTCCTAGTTGGTATCACCATAATGCCCAGTGATACTTCTGCTCAGTTGTATCCCTGTGATGCCCAATGGGCACCCCTGCAGCTGGTATCCCCTGTGATTTCCCAATTAGTACCCCCTAGTCGGTATCCCTGTGATAGCCAATGGATACCACCATCCCAGTTAGTATCCCCTGTGATTCACAATGGGTACACACCTAGTTGGTATCCCTAGATTACCCAATGAGTATCCCCATTTGGCATCTCCTGTGATTTCCTAATTGGTGTCCCCCCAATGGGACCTCTTGATTTAATGATTTCTACTCAGGACTGCTCAGAGTCAACGGTTTTTGGCCTGCTTTTGGCTGAATTTGGATCTGTGATGGATTTAGACAATGTCTGAAGATCTAAAGATCTAAAGATCATTCTGTTATTTAGATCATTCTTGTTTTTTTAATACCTATAACTGATTGTTTCATTTCCTAATTGTTTCCTCCCTTTTCCCAATCTAATCAGAGTCAGTGTCAACCTGTTGACTAGGGATCTGAAACCTAAAATAAGCCTATAAGGCAAACCATCTAGCTTTTCCAGTACCATGGAAAATTTCTCTTTGGCCCATGGCTGATTTCAAGTAGGATTTGTTCGACTTTCGGATTGTTTACAGTTGATTGGACCTTGACTATCGCTTTATGACATCATTAGTAAAACCACATGCTTTGCAACAAACAAACTGTGACCGTGAAATCCAAACTCCACAGGGCAGTAGCCTTGCTAGTAGCCAAAACATTTCGATGTGGTGACCTCAGCAAAAATCTGAAAAAACTAAAGACCATTGTGCCCCAACCACACATGACTTTTAATTGAAAGTCTCCAGAAAACTGGAGATAACGATGTTCAACTTTAAAACAGAGCAGACCAGTGGAGAAATATTAGGACAAAGCCAACTAGTCCAGGATCGCATTGCTAGTCTATCGGGAGATACCGTGAGACACTGAAATCACCAGGCTTGGCACCTGTCGACCTCTCTGGTTTGTCAATGTTGTTGTGTGATTCATGTGACTAGTTGGCATCTATTCTGTCCGACCAAGTCACAATGCAACATGCATGAGAGCCTCTGTCTGTCTAGTCCTGATATCACATAGCAGACTTGCCTGTCCGTGTTTATGGAAATCTGTATCAAGCTAGCTAAATTTTGTAAATGTTGTAAAATATCACTAAAAGTTATCAGATTTATTCGATTTTCTGTAAAATCTGCTGCAACGTGGGTCTCCATTGTTGTATCTACTGACGTGATCAGCGGGTAGTGACGTCAAATGTTGCAGTAACCGGCCATCACGCTTGAGCACAGCTAGCTAGCTAAACATGCTACTGTTCAGATCTTTACAGTTTCAACTACAAACACAACATTTCTAGGAACATCAGCGGCGACACCTCACTCCAACGTTAGTGTAGAATGGTGAACAGAGAGGGTGGAGGAGGAGAGTGGACACAGTTGCTGGAGTTGTTGTGAAGCTGTGTGTTGGTGTTGACGGAGAAGGAGAGTGTCTGTTAAAGGAGCTCCGCTTTCTAGCAGGAAACATTCACGCTCAGTAAACAGCTAGATACACTGAACGAGTGTCTCTGAGCTTCACACTCCTTTATTAGTTGAAGTAGTATGTTCACTACTAAGACTCTACTTCACCCTCAGGATCCCAAACAAGGAGAAGCAGCTGACGCTAACGCTAAAGCTAAACGTTGTTGGCGAGACGTCAGGAGAGAATCCAGCGCATGTTTCACGTTCACGGTTCTTCTCGTGGTTCTTCATAATCTGGAGCTTTTGGACTTCCTGTGTGGGGAAACTGTGGCACTGCATTGTGTTTTAGTCTACGCTTAAAACCAACAGCCTCCGTCAAGTCTCTCACCAGTGGTGGTCTACTGAAACACTCAAACTCATCCAGACTGAAGTGAGGAGAGCAGAGCGGGGGTTTTGGGTAGCTGTGTTGATCCACACGCTGCTTCACTAACTATTCTCCTTGTTTATGTTTGTGAAGCTGTTTAGACTAATATCAGTCTTCCCACTGCCTTTCACTGAAACAACATCAACAACACAATGTACATGGTTTTCTTTAAGCTAGGTTAGTAACTAACATTCACTCCTTCACACCACAGTCCAGTTTAGCACTGTAACCATTTGAACTCATCTACCCAGCAGGCATTGCATCCATATGTTAAATATTTAGAATAAAAGTGTTAATTTATAAATAAATCTGATACTTTAGTGATTTTTTAACAACATCTTAACAATTTAGAGTCATTCCACCATATTAAGGCTTCCAAGTGTTACCAGCCGGGGTTCCCTTTAAGAGACAGCTTGAGAGGGGATTGTTCAGCAGTGCTGTAGATCAGGGCGATAGGATTCCCCCCTCTTAGCCTGGTGTTCTTGTTTGGAACTCCACTGGCTGACCTGTAGCCTGAACTGCATTAAGCACTAATATGAGAGAGACAGTGCATTAGAGGCAGGCCATGGATATAACATACATTAATGCTGAGCAGCTCAGCGCGAGAGTGAGCGAGAGAGAGAGAGAGAGATTAGGCTGTTTTGCGAGAGGAATGTTGCTGGAATGCTCAGATAAGTAAGTGTGTGTGTGTGTGTGTGTGTGCGGTAAGTCTGAAAGCCCTGATCATGTGAAGCTGGAGGAGCACAGACGGAGTGTGGGAGAGATGATGTGTGCATGCAGCTTTCAGCCACCACATGCTCTGTTACTGGGTGTCTCAGGGTAGGAGGCGGAAATGGCCTGGTTTTACTGGGGGACTTGTCTGTTTATCAAAATTGTGTTATTGTGTAAATGTGATCTACTGTTTAGGGCTCAGCATGACGTGCAGAGCAATGGAGTCATGTAAGTGGATGCTGTTGCTTCACGTCCAATGCCCAGTAGATGTTTTAGGTCAAGAGTTCTAAGAAAATTCAGTCTAGCTCAACTCATTGCTGATGGCTCCATGAATACAAATCACAGGAGAAGGGAACGCTTTACAACAAGCCACTTAATGAATCCATACTCCTCCATTCCAACATGCCCTAGATTCAATCGCTACCCCACCTTGTATCTTCTGAGATGCTTGGCCATGGTGGAGATCTGGACCCAACCAAAATAAGAGGAACCTATTTCAAACCCTATGGCATGACTTTTTATTGTAGTCCTCAGGAAATCAGAGATAACAACATTCAATATCTGATCTTTGAAGCTCTGTGGATCGATAGGTCCAAAGCCAAATGGGTCAGTAAAGCTCTGGGTTGCTTTGCTCATCTTCAAGAAACCAGAGACCCCAGGCTTCTCATGTCACCAGTGACTCGTTGATATCAAGCCTAAAGCAGCATCGTCAAGCAGAAGAGTCAACTAGTCTAGTAGTCTGTGGAACCCCTAGCACGTGGTGGCCTTTAGAGTAGGTCACAATGACCTAATGCTGATAATATAATAGCTCATGTCTTAGGAGTCATGTTGGCGTGGTGAGATAAAATGCCCCAGAAGCATCATGACACAATATAATATAATAATAAAGAGCCCATCGGCCACATTATTAGGTACACCTTCTATAGTACACCTTCTAAGTTCTATAGTTTGAGCAGTAGTAGTTCTAGTAGCTCTACAATTCTAATACAACCATGGCTGGATGTAAAGTAGTCTTCTTGTTACAATACTGTGACATGCTAAAGCTAACTGAGCTAACTATTTGTGTCCTGGCTGCCCACGAAACGTGACTATTGGGTTCCATTTTCAAATGTAGATCTAAAACCCTGAATAGCTGACGTGTAGACTAGTTAGCAATCGTTAAGTGCACTAACTTATCATTAACAAACTGATTACTAGACATGGAGATCATTGCACTGAGCAAAACAGAAAGTGTGCGTTCCTTATCGATTGCGGAGTTCCTTAGCAGCTTTTCCTGGACACCAACATACTTGAGCATGCAGCGTTGCCATGGAGACGTATCGAGCAGAACCCGCTACACCGCCACCTTCCATTGGCTGGGCCTAGTGTGCGTTCAGTGCCATGTAAATTCCAAGAATTTAGAAATCCGAGCCCCAACCTTTACTCCTGGAACAGTTTTCCAGTGAGTTCCGGCCCAGACCCGGCGTGGGTCGCGTCCTCAGAGAGAGGGGGCCGTGCACGTTCCGAAACCGCGGTGCAGCATTGCTAACAGCTCGATTAGGACCGCAGTAATGTTTCATTTGATTGCAATTGAAAAGCAGTGAACAAACGCTGCAGCGGCTCTGCTTTCATACACACCTCGGTTCTCACCGCCGTACGGGAATCCACTGTGAAGGAGCGATTGTGTGCTGCCAAGGCCTGCGGCGCTGGAGGACAGAGGGGCAGACTGGCGTCAGAGGCAGGAGTGTATAATGACGCGGGACACGATGTACCATCCAACTGCATGCCTGGGACTAACGTGCCCGTAACGAGGTCCGCGGCAGCGCTGGCTCCGTGTCAGTTATGATGAGGCGTGTCAGTTATTATGTTGGCTTCAGGCTAATTAGGGGCACGCAACAAAGCAGCGGCAAAGCTGGTCTAATTGTGAACAGGGAGCCCAGCGTGGATGTAAGTGGGAGATGTTACTCATTTGGGCCACTATTGGACTCATTCTGGAGCCTGATTGCTTCTGTTTGCTCTGGTACTGATTAAGGTTGTCACCTAGTTCAGGGCCTGGAGGTGGTGCACATACATAAATAGGAGTAGAACAAGTTTATTCTAGTCACCGTATTTGGCCACACCCACTTTCAAGCATGTGTTTCTTCCACCTTTGTGTTAGAACTTCCGCTCAGCTAACCAAAATGAATTCAGTTACATGGAGGAGACCAGAGAGACAGTAAGAAGTTCTAATGGGACATCACTGTCTCATCCAAGGTTATTAACACAGTGGGTGGGTGATATGAGAAGGTGGTCTGAGGTTATTAACACAGTGGGTGGGTGATATAAGAAAGTTGGTCTAAGGTTACTTATGGAGACATGTTTAATTACTCTGTACTCTCGGAAGGTGTAGACGGTTCAGTAATGAAAAACTATAAAAGTACTGAATCGTATCAGTACCTGCACAGTGGGAAGGTGGGCCGTGTACTCCTACACACAGACGGTGAGTTTATATTTCTGAAAGCCACTTAAACCCAAGTCCAGCCAGCTGCCCGAGCCACTCTGTGTGGATGTTAGTTACAGTCCAGATAGCCTAGCGCGGTGGACACTGATCAGAAAACAGTTACTGAACTGATAGACTCACAACCACCTCACAGAGCTTCAAAACAGAGACATTTCTCTGGATAAGGAAGCTCTGGTGCTGGTTCTCCTCCACAGAATGGTGAGAGCAGACATACGGAGGTTTGGGTGGATGTTTTAAATTTAGAGCTTCAGTCATAGACGCAGGTCCTCTTCTTTGGAAGGCGGCCCCCCAACACTCTGATCTTTATGTGCTGTGTTCGTAACTCTGTAGTTCAAGCCAAGTTTTCATCTTCTTCCAATTACTGACTCCCTCTAACTGAACATGTTATGCTAGTCATTTTACATGTTTGTTGTGGTTTTGCTTGTAATCAGTATCAACGTATTCATGGGCGCACCAGAAGTTCTAACACAAAGTAAACAAAGATAGCCGCCCCAGTGTTGTCATGGAAAATAGCATGAATAAATAAGCTCAAAGCCAGATTTGGACCAGTGGAGCCCAATCTAAAGGCTTCCAATTGTGGGCCCGAAATTTGTCAAGAAGAGGCGAATTGGGTTCATCCAGCTAGGGGTTGCCCTATAAATGCACTAGTTGGGCAGCAGATGACTTGTTGAGGACAGTGGCGTTAAGAGCTGCAGTGAAGAGGCACAGAAATCAGCTTTTCTGCTCAAGGCCAAGCCAGCACAAGCTGGACTGAAACACAGGCTTATACGACAGACCGAGTAGGCTTTGAGAACGGCAGTAGCAAAGGAGCATTTGACTGACATGCAAAACACTGAGTCACAGGCGGGATGAGTCAGCAGACGCACTCGGATATCTCATTTTTTTGCTACCTGCAAACACAATGCAGGAAGATCTTCTCAAAATCCAACGTCCTGGTCCGGCGAATAGGCTCTGAAAGGCTGATTGGCGAGTAGACGCAACTTCTTGTTTCCCACCAGAAAGACGTGGGATGGGAGTCCTGCCAGTTTGGAATCTCTTTAGAGGTGGAGTTTAAAGAGCTGTAGTGATTTTAGAGCGTGGTGTACATCAGACAGCCTGGGGCCTGAGCCTGAAGCTTACCACTTAATAAGAGCTCCTCTGAAATGCACATCTCACACGTCTAACCGTAGAACCAGGTTCATCGGGAAAGGTGCAAACAAACACTTTTCACAGACGTCTAGAATAGCCAGCATTAATGGATCCCCCAGGGATCGCCTAGCTTGGGTACAAACAAGGACTGGTGGTCCCTTTGGTTTGACATTGAATCCAGTTGAAAATAGACTTGGTATCTGCTTTCATTCCTTCAGTCACGAAATCCAGAGATACTTGGAAATACGTCTCAAGTTGAATGTCAAGGTCATGTGTGGGCATTGCTGTTTTGAGAATTATTAGTAATAGTCAAGGTTAAGTCAAGTCAAGGTTTATGTAAATAGCATTTTTTACAATAGATGATGTCACCAAGCAGCTTTACAGATAATCCAGGTCCAAAGCCCCCAAAGAACAAGCCAGGAAAAGTCTGTCTGGTGGACATCGGATAGCAAAGCAAGTGCAAAAGCAATACAAGAAGAATAAGATTTACAATTATATGCATCATTGAATGTAGAGGGTCTAGAGTCCCATCAGAGCAGCAGTGAGATACAGCTCAGTGTGTTGTAATGCAGAAGAAGAAAGGACTGATGAGTTTGTGAAGACAGGAGAAGAAAATGTCTGGAAGTGCCAGTGGCATGCAGGTACCGCACTGGACAGCAGGAGCTCCATGGTGGGTAAACTGGTCCAGAAGGATGGCAAACAAGGACACCTGGTCACGGTAGACAAAGCAGCAGCATCAGACCACACAGGATGGGTAGTTGTTCAGCATGAGACTGGCACAGCATGGGCACCTGTTTTAGCATCAGACCAGTACAGCATGGGCAGCTGTTAGCATCAGACCAGCACATTATGGGCACTGTTTAGCATCAGACCAGTACAGCATGGGCAGCTGTTAGCATCAGACCAGCACATTATGGGCAGCTGTTTAGCATCAGACCAGTACATTATGGGCACTGTTTAGCATCAGACCAGTACACATGGCAGCTGTTTAGCATCAGACCAGCGCATTATGGGCAGCTGTTAGCATCAGACCTGCACATTATGGGCAGCTGTTAGCATCAGACCAGCACATTATGGGCAGCTGTTTAGCATCAGACTACAGAATGGGCAGCTGTTTAGCATCAGACCAGCACAGATGGGCAGCTGTTTAGCATCAGACCAGTACATTATGGGCAGCTGTTTAGCATCAGACCAGTACATTATGGGCAGCTGTGTTAGCATCAGACCAGCACATTATGGGCAGCTGTTAGCATCAGACCAGCACATTATGGGCAGTTGTTCAGCATCAGACCTGCACATTATGGGCAGCTGTTAGCATCAGACCAGCACATTATGGGCACTGTTTAGCATCAGACCAGTACAGCATGGGCAGCTGTTTAGCATCAGACCAGCACATTATGGGCAGCTGTTTAGCATCAGACCAGTACATTATGGGCACTGTTTAGCATCAGACTAGTACATGGGCAGCTGTTTAGCATCAGACCAGTACATTATGGGCAGCTGTTTAGCATCAGACTAGTACATTATGGGCAGCTGTGTAGCATCAGACCAGCACATTATGGGCAGCTGTGTAGCATCAGACCAGTACATTATGGGCACCTGTTTAGCATCAGACTAGTACATTATGGGCAGCTGTTTAGCATCAGACTGGCACAGAATGGGCAGCTGTTTAGCATCAGACTAGTACATTATGGGCAGGTGTTTAGCATCAGACTAGTACATTATGGGCAGCTGTGTAGCATCAGACCAGCACATTATGGGCAGCTGTGTAGCATCAGACCAGTACATTATGGGCACCTGTTTAGCATCAGACTAGTACATTATGGGCAGCTGTGTAGCATCAGACCAGTACATTATGGGCACCTGTTTAGCATCAGACTAGTACATTATGGGCAGCTGTTTAGCATCAGACTAGTACATTATGTGCAGCTGTTTAGCATCAGACTAGTACATTATGGGCAGTAGTTTAGCATCAGACTAGTACATTATGGGCAGTAGTTTAGCATCAGGCTGGTACATTATGGGCAGTAGTTTAGCATCAGACCAGCACATTAAGGGCAGCTGTGTAGCATCAGACTAGTACATTATGGGCAGTAGTTTAGCATCAGACTAGTACATCATGGGCAGCTGTGTAGCATCAGACTAGTACATTATGGGCAGTAGTTTAGCATCAGACTAGTACATTATGGGCAGCAGTTTAGCATCAGACTAGTACATTATGGGCAGCCGTTTAGCATCAGACTGGCACAGAATGGGCAGCTGTCTAGCATCAGACCAGAACATTATGGGCAGCTGTTTAGCATCAGACCAGAACATTATGGGCACCTGTTTAGCATCAGAACAGCACGTTATGGGCAGCTGTTTAGCATCAGACCAGCACATTATGGGCAGCTATTTAGCATCAGACCAGAACATTATGGGCAGGTGTTTAGCATCAGACTAGTACATTATGGGCAGTAGTTTAGCATCAGACTAGTACATTATGGGCAGTAGTTTAGCATCAGACTAGTACATTATGGGCAGTTGTTTATTATCAGACCAGCACAGGATGTGCAGTTGTTTATTATCAGACCAGAACAGGATGTGCAGTTGTTTATTATCAGACCAGCACAGGATGTGCAGTTGTTTATTATCAGACCAGAACAGGATGTGCAGTTGTTTATTATCAGACCAGCACAGGATGTGCAGTTGTTTATTATCAGACCAGCACAGGATGTGCAGTTGTTTATTATCAGACCAGCACAGGATGTGCAGTTGTTTATTATCAGACTGGCGCAGCATGTTTAGCTCTGTTAGGAATGACTGAGGACAGTAGATGTTGGTAATAGGGTGCAGCAGTGACTCGGCAGGTCTGGCTCCTACAGCAGAACAGATACTTTGCTGTCTTTCACCGGCTGCCAGCGCGTTCCTGTGGCCCGTCCTGTCTGGGATTAGATCCCCAATTATCCCCGCTTTGATCCCGCAAACAATCGGCGTCTGATCCTTTGTGCTTTTTTCTTCCTCTCTTTACATTACGCGTACGGCCCATCTGCTCCAGTTCAGGACCAGGGAGGCACAACAGAGTGGGAGGAGGAGCGAGGGATGATTGAGATGAGAGTGGGCAGGTGAGAGAGGGAGAGACAGAAGCGACGAGACGGCGGCAGGTGGACGGACAAATGTGGGACGAGCGTCACTGAGATAATTGCTGTCGTTCAGAGAGACGGAGGCGGGGAGCGAACGAGACGGGGTCATCGTGGACAGCGTTCTGATTCTGCCTACTGTATGTTGGCAGTTCCGCCGACTGGCATGGTCCTGGCGCGCGAGGGCGTTCGAGGTCGTGTATTTTTGGGTGTGCGTGTCGTTTTTGTTTTTTTTTATGAGTGCGTTGTGTAAGTAGTGTAGTGGAAGGCTGCTATGTGGGTCAGTGGGTTAGCGCTGCTAGAGCCCAAAACCCTCCTGCGTCTGAGGGATCATCTGCATCTTATCAGAGCGATTAGCGTCCTCTCAGGCTCGAGTGCGTCTGTGTGTGTGAGACTGAGTGGATTGCCGAGACCAATCCGTGCCACGGCCCTGCACCCATCATGCACCGGCACCAAAATTAAAAGCACTGGGGTTCTTTAAGCTTCTGCAAACTTTGATGTTGAACCAAATGTGGAAAACATCAACTTCTGCTGCGTCGGCTGACGCAAGACCCCTTTCTGCCGAGAGGAATTCCCGCCAGACTGCAGTGGGGGGACACTGTGAGGGGGTACGCCGGGGGCTGTTTTTCTTACAGTAGTGTTGCTGGGCCTGTGTTCGTTGATGGGATCGTAATCGCAGATGCATTCCGGATGCAAGCTTTACAAGCCTCGGCTGTGATCGAACCGTGGGTGATCTACCGCGCTGGGAGGCAGGAGAGATGCTTCATCTCACCCTCCAATCAATCGCTCTGTCACGTCTCAGTTTGTGGATGAAGGAACAGTGTATCTGCACATTAGATTCTTATAGTATTACATTATTGAACTAAATCTATTAGGGCAGGTGGCAGTACGGTGGTGTAGTGGTTAGTATGGTGGTGTAGTGGTTAGTACGGTGGTGTAGGTTAGTATGGTGGTGTAGTGGTTAGTACGGTGGTGTAGTGGTTAGTATGGTGGTGTAGTGGTTAGTATGGTGGTGTAGTGGTTAGTATGGTGGTGTAGTGGTTAGTACGGTGGTGTAGTGGTTAGTATGGTGGTGTAGTGGTTAGTATGGTGGTGTAGTGGTTAGTATGGTGGTGTAGTGGTTAGTACGGTGGTGTAGTGGTTAGTACGGTGGTGTAGTGGTTAGTATGGTGGTGTAGTGGTCAGTATGGTGGTGTAGTGGTTAGTATGGTGGTGTAGTGGTTAGTAGGTGGTGTAGTGGTCAGTACGGTGGTGTAGTGGTTAGTACGGTGGTGTAGTGGTTAGTACGGTGGTGTAGTGGTTAGTACGGTGGTGTAGGTTAGTACGGTGGTGTAGTGGTTAGTACGGTGGTGTAGTGGTTAGTACGGTGGTGTAGTGGTTTTTACGGTGGTGTAGTGGTTAGTATGGTGGTGTAGTGGTTAGTACGGTGGTGTGTGGTTAGTAAGGTGGTGTAGTGGTCAGTATGGTGGTGTAGTGGTTAGTATGGTGGTGTAGTGGTTAGTATAGTGGTGTAGTGGTTAGTATGGTGGTGTAGTGGTTAGTATGGTGGTGTAGGTTAGTACGGTGGTGTAGTGGTTAGTACAGGGGTGTAGTGGTCAGTACGGTGGTGTAGTGGTTAGTACGGTGGTGTAGTGGTTAGTATGGTGGTGTAGTGGTTAGTATGGTGGTGTAGTGGTTAGTATGGTGGTGTAGTGGTTAGTACGGGGGTGTAGTGGTTAGTACGGGGGTGTAGTGGTTAGTATGGTGGTGTAATCTGTGTGTTGTTTTGATAATCTAAAGCTTTATTTTTCTGTTCGTGTGGTCTGCCTTCTCCAGCAGTTACTCTCCAACACCATCCATATGTTCACACATGTCCTCACACCACCTTGCGACCAGCGGCTCGCTGCATATGTGTGTTCACCTGCCCATGTGTCTCTTATCAGCAGGCAGGAGCAGCTGGTGCCGGTCGGGCGCGTTAACCCAGAGAGGCTTATGGGAAATAAGTGCGCGAGTGCCGGGTGCACCTTTTAATTGGAACAGCAGCAGCCGTCAGTCAGAGGACAGACCTGCTGCTGTAGTTGTGGCACAGAGGTTCCGGCAAACGAGGCTACCGGATTTGTGTGGGGGGGAAAGCCTTTTTCAAAGCTGGGCCAGAGTGGGGTTGGCTGTTCTTCCAGCCTGGGCTTCAGCAGTTTAGGATGTATTGGTTATTAAAAGTGAATATTATATATATTCTGAGTGGCCTGATGTGACATGGCTTAGTCTTACTCAAGCAGTCAGTGGTCGTACTGGGAACCAGGGGTCACCAGTGTATTTACTATTTACTACTATGCTAGAGATTCGCTCATGTAATCACACATGAACTCTTTTTTTAATTATGTGTAATTACAGCATCATCGCTGCCCAAAAAAATAACAGATATCTGAAAAAAATAACAAAAAAATAACAGCCGCTGTTTACATTATGTAAGAATTTCACAGTTAATTGACCAATGAAAGTGCCCCAAAAAGCCTTGGGAAAAATTCTGGTTCCATTGACTTACACTGAAAGTGAAAAAGGTTTTTGGTCTCTCCTGTAAAGTAGCTATTTCTGAGTGACATACATTTATTATATAATTAATTAATTAATTTGTATAAACTGCTACTGCAATATTCTCTAGAAGAAAACATTTCAGACTAATTTACTTTGTTTACAACAACGTAATTAAACAAAAACTGAGAAATCAGTGGAATTCAGTTAGTTCGTGTTACAACAGACACAACATTAGCAACTAAGGTTTGCTCACAGTGGCGGTGAAGGTAACCAGACGTCCAAAGCTTTCAATAACTTTAAATGTAACCTCACAGTAAGTTAATGCTAGAAATGCTTCACGGTGATTCCTCTTTCTCTAGTAAACACTAGTTTTATAACTAATCTATGAAGCTGGCGCTGTTAGCATTTAGCTCGTTGCTCATGAACTCTATGACCGAGCAGAAGATACCGCACCTGCCAGCGATGACGGGATGACTTCATGGACGAGTGAACAGATGGAGAGATACGGGAGAGAAAGAAGGAGTGCTCTGTTTAGGAAGGGTCCGCGTTAGAGGACAATCAGCTTGGCCTTGTGCTAATTGAGAGCTTGTCGTTTGGGGATTAGGCGCTCGGATCCGATTTCAGCTAACGCCATACAGCTGTAGACCTGCTCTGTCATGTACAGCTGTTACATTTGTTCACACACACACACACACACACACACACACACACACAATGGCATGTCTAGCCTACAGTAGTAGAAAAGAAGCTAGACAAGGTTTGTGGAGGCTGTACTAGCAGGAGAAAGCTAATATGGGGCCTACTTCTGCCCTGAGATCCCTTACATAGAACAGCCAGACGAGGTTCTCCTGGAATCGGTGTCCTGATTGGGCGTTCGGTGAGCGCCGGAATAATGTCTGGCTCCTAATATGTGTATCGAAACGAAGGAAACTTCAAACAGAGAATGTGCAAGCCCAGCACTTGTGTGCGCGTGCCTGTCAGTTTGTAAGCCGTTAGCTTAGTCAGCGCCTTCTCCGTATCTCCCTGCAGGCACGTTTGAGGGAAAACAAAGAGGAGACAGACGTTTGTTGACTGTTGACGGCTCCCGTCCTGGTCTAGGCGGTGTGGGTTTTTTTGGAACGGGTCCTGGTACAGCTTTGTTCAAAGACAAGCACTTTATCGACCACGTCCATGCTAATGCCTGACATGCTTGGGACGAGTTATCTACTGACATGGTGGTGGTGGTGGTGGTGTTGTGCTAATACAAATGGATCAGATACAGCAGTCCTGCCAACATGTGGGCAAAACATGGGTTGAAGATGGGCTGCCAATTGGGTCCCCTTTAGGCAACCCCTTAGCAAGATTTGTCCTTTGCCTATATATGGGCCCAGTGTGTGTTTGCCCGTGTGAGCCACTAATCAGGGCCAATCTGGGCTGAGTTTGGGCCCTACAGTCAAAGCAGAAGTAACCGTAACCCAGTTGAACCCCACAGCAGTCTAGGGCCCAAACTGTAAACTAATCTGACCCAACTGGAACACACAACTGTAGCCCAAATAAGGCCCAAACTGTAAACTAATCTGACCCAACTGGAACCCAAGACTGTGGCCCAACTAGGGCCCAAACTGTAAACCAATCTGACCCAAGTGGAACACACAACTGTAACCCAAATTGGGCCTAAAGTGTAAACCAGTCTGACCCAACTGGAACCCACAACTGTAGCCCAAATGGGGCTCAAACTGTAAACCAATCTGACCCAACTGGAACCCACAACTGTTGCCCAAATGGGGCCCAAACTGTAAACCAATCTGACCCAACTGGAACCCACAACTGGAACCCAAATAGGGCCCAAACTGTAAACCAATCTGACCCAACTGGAACCCACAACTGGAACCCAAATGGGGCCCAAACTGTAAACCAATCTGACCCAACTGGAACCCAAATGTGGCCCAAACTGTAAACCAATCTAACCCAACTGGAACCCAAGACTTGGGCTCAACCAGGGCCCAAACTGTAAACCAATCTGACCCAACTGGAACCCACAACTGGAACCCAAATGTGGCCCAATCTGTAAACCAATCTGACCCAACTGGAACCCACAACTGTAGCCCAAATGGGGCTCAAACTGTAAACCAATCTGACCCAACTGGAACCCACAACTGTTGCCCAAATGGGGCCCAAACTGTAAACCAATCTGACCCAACTGGAACCCACAACTGGAACCCAAATAGGGCCCAAACTGTAAACCAATCTGACCCAACTGGAACCCACAACTGGAACCCAAATGGGGCCCAAACTGTAAACAAATCTGACCCAACTGGAACCCAAATGTGGCCCAAACTGTAAACTAATCTGACCCAACTGGAACCCAAGACTGTGGCCCAACTAGGGCCCAAACTGTAAACCAATCTGACCCAAGTGGAACACACAACTGTAACCCAAATTGGGCCTAAAGTGTAAACCAGTCTGACCCAACTGGAACCCACAACTGTAGCCCAAATGGGGCCCAAACTGTAAACCAATCTGACCCAACTGGAACCCACAACTGGAACCCAAATGTGGCCCAATCTGTAAACCAATCTGACCCAACTGGAACCCACAACTGTAACCCAAAAGGGGCCCAAACTGTAAACCAATCTGACCCAACTGGAACCCACAACTGGAACCCAAATGGAGCCCAAACTGTAAACCAGTCTGACCCAACTGGAACCCACAACTGTAGCCCAAATGGGGCCCAAACTGTAAACCAATCTGACCCAACTGGAACCCACAACTGTAGCCCAAATGGGGCCCAAACTGTAAACCAATCTGACCCAACTGGAACCCACAACTGTAACCCAAACTGTAAACCAATCTGACCCAACTGGAACCCAAATTGGGCCCAAACTGTAAACCAATCTGACCCAACTGGAACCCAAGACTGTGGCCCAACTAGGGCCCAAACTGTAAACCAATCTGACCCAACTGGAACCCAAGACTGTGGCCCAACCTGGGGTCCATGTATGTATCACCAATCAAAATGCCACTACAAGCCCATATAAAACTCATATTGGGCCTACATGGACATGTCGGCTGGGAGTGCTGCTGGAGTGTTTAAACACTGTGTCCACTCACTGTCCACTCTATTAAACACTCCTACTACTTGCTGGTCCACCTTGTAGATGTTAAGTCAAAGACAATAGCTCATCTGCTGCCCACAGGACACTGTTGTCTGAATAGATCTGATTGGTGGACTATCCTCAGTCCAGCAGTGACACTGAGGTGCTTAAACACTAATGCTGAGTTCACACTACATGGCCCTGATGCTGACAGTGGTGGAAGTCAGAGCACAGGAGCGTCATCACCTCCCATGACGGAGCATAGCTTGTACTGCAGACGGTCTCATTAGAGATTCCTCCTGGTGAAAGCTCCTGTAATGTGTTGACCCCCACGTCGGCCATGTAGTGTGCCAACCACAACAGCGACCTGACGACTTTGAGAGTCATGTAGCGTGTCCGTGGCTCAGCGCGCCACCACCTGTCACTGCTGACAGTGATCCACCACCGAAATAGTACCTGCTCTGTGGTGGTCCTGACCATTGAAGAACAAAGAAGGGTAACAGAGTATACAGAGAATCAGATGAACTACAGTCTGTAAGTGTAGCTCCTATATGCTCAGTGGAGCTGATATAATGATGTACTAAATACTTTAATTATATAAATCATGGCTGTCCAAAACCACTACACAGTGGTGTAGTGGTTAGTATGGTGGTGTAGTAGTTAGTATGGTGGTGTAGTGGTTAGTACGGTGGTGTAGTGGTTAGTACGGTGGTGTAGTGGTTAGTAAGGTGGTGTAGTGGTCAATACGGTGGTGTGGTTAGTACGGTGGTGTAGTGGTTAGTACGGTGGTGTAGTGGTTAGTATGGTGGTGTAGTGGTTAGTATGGTGGTGTAGTGGTTAGTACAGTGGTGTAGTGGTTAGTGTGGTGGTGTAGTGGTTAGTATGGTGGTGTAGTGGTTAGTACGGTGGTGTAGTGATTAGTACGGTGGTGTAGTGGTTAGTACGGTGGTGTAGTGGTTAGTATGATGGTGTAGTGGTTAGTATGGTGGTGTAGTGGTTAGTATGGTGGTGTAGTGGTTAGTACGGTGGTGTAGTGGTTAGTATGGTGGTGTAGTGGTTAGTACGGTGGTGTAGTGGTTAGTACGGTGGTGTAGTGGTTATTATGGTGGTGTAGTGGTTAGTATGGTGGTGTAGTGGTTAGTATGGATCTACTGACAAGGCTGGTCATGTCTAATAAGACTGTTCTTTATAATTCATGTTTCTGGTTCTTCTGCAAAGGAAACGAGGTTGGATGGAGGCGGAGTCAAGCAGGAGGAGCCTCTCTCAGTCAGCCTCACCGTCCACCCTAACGGCATAAGAGCGGCTTCGTCCTGCCCTTCGCACGACACTATTTCACGCTCAGCTCTCTTTTTATTTTTTATTTTTTCCTTTCCGTCTTCATCTTCTTGCACGTTCTATCTGTCCTAATCCATTCCACAATATTTGCACATCTAATTGCCCAAAGGAGTTTCCGTGGAAACAGACATCATTCACGCACAGAGAGAAAGTGAGTGAGGGAGAGAGAGAGAGTGAGAGAGAGAGAGGGAGACTAAAATAAGGAAAGACAGCACGTCCAGGGAGCTGTCTAGAACAGATTGAGTCGTGCACAATGTGCTTTGCTGAGTTCAGGTTTTAAGAACTGGCAACCCGGGTTTACAGGCCGTGTCTGTATTTAGAACTCGCTGTTCTATTCGTACGATCTGTGCGTGAGTCTAATGCTGGGGCACACTGAGGTAGAATTAGGCTGTAAAGTAGAATATAGTGGGGATGTTTCTGCGTAACTTAACTGTTATGATGTAAACACTGTCGTTCAGAGGGACCTAATGTGAAATGCTCAGCTATAAATGTAAATATATATATATATATATATATATATATATATATATATATATATATATATATATATACACATGAGCTAACACAGTTGTGAAAGGTCCAGGCGTTATACAGAAAATATACCAGATATGCTACATACTACCTACCATAATATCCATGCATATTTGCATACTACTTATGTATACTACATACTATCTTTGCTTACTACATACTTTATATGCATACTACTTATTCATGCTGCAAAATATCCATGCATACTTGCATATTACCTATGCATACTTGCATACTATCTATGAATACTGCATACTACCTATGCATACTGCATACTTTCTATGCATATGTGCATACTACTTATGCATACTACATACAATTTATGCATACTACTTATTTATACTACAGAATATCCATGCATACTTGCGTACTACTTATACATACTTGCATACTATCTATGCATACTACATACATTCTATGCATACTTGCATACTATATATGCATACTTCTTATGCATACTATATTTGCATACTTCTTATGCATACTACATACTACTTATGCATACTTGCATATTTTCTATGCATACTTGCATATTGCTTATGCATACTACATACAATTTATGCATACTACTTATTTATACTACAGAATATCCATGCATACTTGCGTACTACTTATACATACTTGCATACTATCTATGCATACTATATACTTTCTATGCATACTTGCATACTACTTATTCATACTACACATGCATACTACATACTATCTATGCATATCTATGCTTTGTGTGTACCTTTGAGCAATTATATAGGCTCAGTACAGGCATTATAAGTATTATGTAAGCTATATAATGCCTTATAAATGTGTGCGTAGACCACTGTCAATACAGGAAATGTTACCACTGTCTGTTTACAGTAGATTTTATATTTGATATACAATATAATAGTGTATAGCATGTATAGTGAATGTATAATGTATAGTGTCTACATTCTCATTATTCTTATGTATTGTGTGTCATGTAACCTCACTTTATAAAGGCATACACTATTGCTTCATAAAGTGTTATACAAACAGGTTTTTAAGCAGTTTTAGATAATTTTATAAGATGTTGCGTATGCCATATAAAGCCTTATAGGTGCATTCATTATGCATTTTGAATGCACGATACACGGGAAGGGTTACTGTTTGGACCTAAAGATGCATATGTGTGTAATATATGCTGGATGAACATCCCAATACCTCCTGATTATTTCTTATCTTTTAGATATACCCCTATTTTATCCTTATTATCTTTATATGTAAAGGCTAATGCAGGGGCAATGGTGGTTGTGACTAAATAAGCTATAGATTGCAGGTGTGTTCATAAGGACCCCTGGTTCCATTTACTATCACTGTAAAGAGATCGGAGTCAGTGGGATGTGCTACAATACACTATATCTGAGCAGCTGAACTGTACTGTACTGTGTTAATGTCCTCGTGTGGCCTTTGCCACTGAAATGACACTCTCAGCGGCAAGTGCTTGCCCTCACGCGGGACAGCAGGTGTGCTGTTGTGCAATTTATGCAAACATCTATGCTCCTATCTCAGGGGCTCGAGATAAGGCCATAGTTCTAGATTATCTGAACCGTGACCTGTCCTGTTATGGAAAAAGACAACAGAGACGGTTGTGTTTGGATTGTTTGGACCCAGAGCAGGACTTCCAGACGTGGTTGGGAGAAGAGATGGATAGTTTTCCAGTTAACACGTGGCCAAGCTGATCGCCCTCTAACGGGGACCTTTCCTAAGCAGAACAGTCCTTCTTCCTTGCCCTCTCCTTCTGTCCCTCCATCTCTCCATCTGTTCACTGGGCCATGAAGTCGTCCCGGACTGGTGCGGTCTCTTCTGCTCGGTCACAGAGTTCAAAAAGTAAATACTCATACCCAGTCCATGAAGCTACTGCTGCTATAACACTTGTGTTTACTAGTAGAAGAGAAGCATTTCAGGTAATAACTCACCTGTGATGAAGCTGTTAAAGGTAGTAACAGCTTTGGATGCCTAGATTCCATTACTTTGAGCCACTTTGAGTGAACAATGTTTAATATTAATATAAAACTAATAGATCTGGTCCTGACATCTGTTTGACTAAGCCAATGTACTGTGTACAGTGTAAGCATTGAAATTCTAGCTTCTACAAAAAACATAACAGAATTTTTTTAACCTTTAATCTTTAATAACCTTTAATAATATAATAAAATATAATAATAATATAATATTTAATAATACCTTTGTATTGATTTTGGTATAATTCATTGTTTACTAATAGTTAATAACTTCCATGAAGTGTGACCAATGAACCTAGCAATAAGACTTTCATTGTTTTGTACAGAGAATTACAGGCTGATAACTCACTACAGGCCGTAACCCGTTATAGGCTGATAACTCACTACAGGCCGTAACCCGTTATAGGCTGATAACTCACTACAGGCCATAACCCGTTATAGGCTGATAACTCACTACAGGCCATAACCCGTTATAGGCTGATAACTTACTACAGGCCGTAACCCGTTACAGGCTGATAACTCACTACAGGCCATAACCCGTTACAGGCTGATAACTCACTACAGGCCGTAACCCGTTACAGGCTGATACTCACTACAGGCCGTAACCCGTTACAGGCTGATAACTCACTACAGGCCGTAACCCGTTACAGGCTGATAACTCACTACAGGCCGTAACCCGTTACAGGCTGATAATTCACTACAGGCCGTAACCAGTTACAGGCTGATAACTCACTACAGGCCGTAACCCGTTATAGGCTGATAACTCACTACAGGCCGTAACCCGTTACAGGCTGATAACTCACTACAGGCCGTAACCCGTTACAGGTGATAATTCACTACAGGCCGTAACCTGTTATACGCTGATAACTCACTATAGATCGTAACCTGTTACAGGCTGATAACTCACTACAGGCCGTAACCTGTTACAGGCAGATAACTCACTACAGGTCGTAACCTGTTACAGGCTGATAACTCACTACAGGCCGTAACCTGTTACAGGCTGATAACTCACCACAGGCCGTAACCTGTTACAGGCTGATAACTCACCACAGGCCGTAACCTGTTACAGGCTGATAACTCACTCCAGGCCGTAACTTGTTACAGGCTGATAACTCACTACAGGCCGTAACCTGTTACAGGCTGATAACTCACTACAGGCCGTAACCTGTTACAGGCTGATAACTCACTACAGGCCGTAACCTGTTACAGGCTGATAACTCACTACAGGTCGTAACCTGTTACAGGCTGATAACTCACTACAGGCCGTAACCTGTTACAGGCTGATAACTCACTACAGGCCGTAACCTGTTACAGGCTGATAACTCAGTCATACAATGTAACGCTTTACAGGCTGATAACTCACTCATACGGTGTAACCCGTTACAGGCTGATAACTCTCGGCAACACAGGATTTGCGCTGATACAAACTCAAAATCCATGAGAACCGCAGTGACCAAGTGCATCAGCAGATAAAAGATCTCTGCTTGTGTTGAACGTGATGGTTAAGAACTACAGTGTAAGTGGAAGGGAGGACTTCAACTTTTTAAAAACAACAACAATCTAATTGCTCACAAACACAGCTCTTCACACTCGGAGTTACTGCGCCTCTTCCAATCCCCCGATTAGGTGCAATCGTGTCCATCAGCACCTTGTGCCTACAGACCTGCGGAGCTGAGAGATTCGTATCGATCCACCCAGTTCTTCTTGTCTAATGACCAGCGGACATAAAAGGAAGACAGCCCTGCAGCCCCGTCTGCCTTGGAAGCCATCAGATCCACCTCCCCTCAGACAGGAGCCGCTGACACCTCCGATTACACTCGCCCCGGCCCTCCATAAATCTTTCCAAATATAACTTCCTGCCTCCTGGCCTTCCGTAGGAGCTCGTGTATGGATTCTTATAGGGAGCGCGTTTACTCCAATGTATGTTGTGTGTGCTTTGTTCCGCCGCGGGTGTCGGACTGGTTCAAAGAATACAGTGAATCAGCACTTGTCCTTCAAAGCTCCGCGTTTGTGACGAAGTGATGAGCAACTGAGTCAAGACTCTACGCTGTCAGATGTTTGTATGTGGACCAGGTCACGTTTCTGCTGGTAAACACTTGAAACAACTGAGCTACGACTCATTAACACTGCATCTCCAAAAGATCTGCTTATACGTTTATATAGACCTTTAAAATGTTAGTCCAACTCATATATATATATATATACTATATATATGCATACTACATATGCTTGCTACATACTACACAAGCAAACTACATACAACATTTGCATACTACATATTCATACTACACATGCATACTACATACCAAATACTACACAAGCATACTACATCCCACATACTAAACATGCATACTACATACCACATACTACAGATGCATATTACATAACAAGTACTACACAAGCATACTCCATACCACATACTACAGATGCATATTACATACCAAGTACTACACAAGCATACTCCATACCACATACTACAGATGCATATTACATACCAAGTACTATGCAAGGATACTACATACCACAACTACACATGCATACTACATACCAAGTACTACACAAGCATACTACATACCACATACTACACATGCATACTACATACCACATACTACACATGCATACTACATACCACATACTACACATGC
>CM038708.1:44445423-44515423 GCA_021613375.1 Megaleporinus macrocephalus
GATTGGTCCAGGTTGATTCTCTGTCTTACTTGTTTACCTTGTAACTTTGAAGATCTTGGTGAGAGGAAAAGGATGAAGTTTGATGCTAAACGGCTGGTAAGGAGTGAAGAGGGAGGAGGAGGGACTGTGCCTTTCCTTGTTTTTTTGTTTTTTATTAAGGGATAAAGGAAAAAGAATAATTTGGAGTGTTTTTAAAACAGAAAACATGGGTATCGGCCAATACTTGAGGTATCAGCATTGGTTGAAGGAAACGTGGGATTGTTCCATCTCTACGGAAGCTCATGCTAACTTTTCTTCTTTTTCCAAAACCTGCATCTGAACCTGAAGCCTGCCTGGAGCTTTCCTTCTCCCGTCTTTGCTCTGGAGACATAGATTAGTTTTACACCAGGCACACATATATGTATATATATATATATTTATATATATTAGTTATATATATATATATATATATATATACTCCAAACTAGTCGAAGTGCTTAATCCGAAGAAGCCGAGCCAGGTTATCTCCAGAAACAGCCTCCACTCTGAGGCACGGATCAGAGAGACCGGGTCGTGAGGAGCAGAAGCGGGAAAAGGGAGCATGTGCGCTGCTGCTCGGGGTCTGATTTGCTAAAGGACGTCAACGGGGAGGTGGGGGGAGGAGGACTGTGGAGCCGGGGGCGGGGCAAAAGGGGCGTGCTCTCTGTCTCTCCCTGTGTGTCTCTGTCTCTCTCTCTCTCTCTCTCTCGCCCATCTTTTCTCTCCCATCTCCACTTGACGAGAACAGAGGATTGCCTTTCTTCAACATGAGGCAGCTGCCGCTGCTCCCACTACCTACCTCTCTGTCTTTCTCTCTCTCTCTCTCTGTCTCTCTTCTCTCTGTCTCTCTCTCTCTTGCGAGCGACTGACTGAGTGAGTGAGTGAATCCCGAGGAGTTTCGGAGCGGGACGGCCACGGCGCGGATTAGCCCCCAGGGAGGGGGCTCTGGGCGGGAGGGAGGGGGGAGGGAGGGAGGCAGGCAGGGAGGGGGGGTAACACCTCGGGGGCAGAAGCTTGCTATTCTACCCCCTCGGCAGGAGCAGGGAGCCAGAGAAAGGAAGAAAGAAAGAAAGAGCAGGAGCTCGGAGGTCCTTTGCTTCTCTTGGCTTTGCTTTGCCTCGTTTCTTCCTTCCGAGGAGCGCCGGACGGGAGAGTGGACTTACCAGCGGACGGGACTCCCACCACTGTAAGCAGCGCGAGGGAGTCTTCCTCATTCCTGTCTCTCTCTTCTTCCCTCTCTCTCTTTTTTGCCCTTGATTCCACCAGACGGAAGGTCCACTCTTTTTTTCTTTTCTCTCTTTCTCTTTCTTCCCTGCCTCTTCTTCCTGGCTTTATCCCTTATCCCTCTTTTCCTTCTTTCTACTCAGCCCCTGCAACTCTTACCTCCGTAGGGGCAGAAAAGGAAAAGAAGCTTCCCTACAGTGTTTGAACAGCCGGATACTTTGGGATGGAAGGAAGGAGTAGTTGGGCAGCTGGGAAGAGAGAAGCGAGAGGGAGAGAGGTCTGGGAAGAGCGCTGAGGCAGGACGGCTTGTGTGTGGGGGGTTTGTGGAGGTGTTTTCTCAGCTGTTTGAGGTGTGTGGATAAGTGATTAGAGACAGAGTGCCGGGGGGTGTGCCTCCCAGTTGCATTACAGCCTTGGTGGGTTTTTCTTTCACCTCTTTTCTTTCCCCTCTCCCGCTAAAAGAGAGGGACACTCCGGAATGGGATTGGAAGGCTCCTTGTTGTGCCCTCGGCTTGTGCGTGTCTGCATGTTTGTGGCTCTGCGTTGCCAACAGTGGAATGTGTTTATGTTAGGCCAGATGGAGCACCAGTAGTTTAGACTCGGATTGGGAGGAGGGGGCGGAGGCGGTGGGGTGGGGGTGTAAGAGTTCATTGAGGCATGTGTGTGACTGCAAGGAGCATGGATTCCAGCCTCACCTCTACATGTGTCTGGGTTGTTGGAGATACTTCAGGGTTTGACTTTAGCTTAGTTGCCATGCAGTGCTTTGAATGAAAGTGGGAAATTTGGAATTCCATACATTTGGGAAAGGTCTGGATAATGGTTGAGATGTAAGAGGCTATTCGGAGTGGTCGGACGTGAGGTTCACTGAACTGTTCCAGTGGTGGTAGTAGGAACTGCCTGCCTGAACGGGTCATGAATGTATTGCCTGAGACGTTGTTTATAATAAATTGTGGACTATAATGTATATAACATGGTGGAGGGATACATGTAGGGTATCAGTAAGGCTAAATAGTCCCCCAAAGCAAACTTTAACCTACTTTTATTACCATCAACCTTCAGTTTGTGATCCTTGGTTACCATTACCCACTGTAAACAACTTAGAGTTAATACTTTAGCTGTACTTTACCAGTTTATATATTGTCGCTTTCCTCCACTCCATGTCGTGTCAAAAGTATTCCATTCATTACTCAGGTAGAGGTATAGATACTAGGGTTTAAGTATCAACTCAAGCTTTTTACTCCAGTAAAAGTATAAAAGTACTGCTTTCAGAACTACTTAAAGTATAAAAGTAAAGTAATGTAAGAAAAATAAATGCCATTAAGGACAAAAGCTTAGGTCGCACCACAGGGGTCTATAGTGCACTAGCCCACCTCCCCAAACCCATTCTTCTAAAAGCCATAATGACTATAATGTTATATTAAAATGTTAATGTTGATATTTGGGATGTGCTAGGCTTCCTGTTTCAGCTGCATATACACCCATTGAACATGAATGTAGTTTAGTACAATGTAAATATATTAAAGAAGCATATCTGTTACTACTGAACATTAACATGTGTTTCATGGAGCAGAAGATATGATGACTAGTTGTCTTTAAGTATTGTAATGAAGTCAAACTTCAAAGGAATGTTATCAATCTTTACTGGAATGTAAATGTACATGAATGAAAACAAGCTGAAATGAAATAGAAGTAACGAGGCTATGTTTAAAATGTAAAACATATGATATATCCTGTGAAAGTTTTGTGATGAATGGACCAATAGAAATAGAAAGAGAAATGTTATAAAACCTTTTCACATTAACCTACATTGAAAGTAAGGAAGGTTTTGGGCCTCTCCTGGAAACATATTATTTGGACTTAGGATATGAAACTACTCTGAAAGCTGCCTGAAGCAAAACCTTTTGAAAAATCTTAAACAGATTGTAGTTTTGTTGTTTTAGGTGGAGGTTTAGCCAGGAAATGAGGCCAAACCGCAGTTCCTTTCCGTGTGTTTAAATTAAATTAGCACAAACTATGTCCTCTGGTTGAAAGCTCTACTCAAAGGCATCGTGTCTGAGTGTTTAACAGGAGTAACCGTCCATATTGCTCTCCATATCATCTCTGCCCAAAGAACAACATATATCTCAATTGTTGTTCCAATTTGTTGAGGTTGTTTGAGTGCGTCAGCTACACTGTGTAGAAAACGGACCAATAGAAATGCTCAGAATTGCTTGGAATACAAACTCTGCCTTAACTTACGTTGAAAGTTAAGAATGTTTCTGTCCTCGCCTGTAAAGTTACTGCTTTCAAGGTTTTTCCATTGGACAGTGATGATATGTTGAGAACACAGCATTGTTGTGGATGTTAAGTATGGTGGTGTAGTGGTTAGTACGGTGGTGTAGTGGTTAGTACGGTGGTGTAGTGGTTAGTACGGTGGTGTAGTGGTTAGTACAGGGGTGTAGTAGTTAGTACGGTGATGTAGTGGTTAGTAGTGGTGTAGTGGTTAGTATGGTGGTGTAGTGGTTAGTACGGTGGTGTAGTGGTTAGTATGGTGGTGTAGTGGTCAGTATGGTGGTGTAGTGGTTAGTATGGTGGTGTAGTGGTTAGTACAGGGGTGTAGTGGTTAGTATGGTGGTGTAGTGGTTAGTACGGTGGTGTAGTGGTTAGTACGGTGGTGTAGTGGTTAGTACAGGGGTGTAGTAGTTAGTACGGTGATGTAGTGGTTAGTATGGTGGTGTAGTGGTTAGTATGGTGGTGTAGTGGTTAGTACGGTGGTGTAGTGGTTAGTATGGTGGTGTAGTGGTCAGTATGGTGGTGTAGTGGTTAGTATGGTGGTGTAGTGGTTAGTACAGGGGTGTAGTGGTTAGTATGGTGGTGTAGTGGTTAGTACAGTGGTGTAGTGGTCAGTATGGTGGTGTAGTGGTTAGTATGGTGGTGTAGTGGTTAGTATGGTGGTGTAGTGGTTAGTACGGTGGTGTAGTGGTTAGTAACGGTGGTGTAGTGGTTAGTACAGGGGTGTAGTAGTTTAGTACGGTGATGTAGTGGTTAGTATGGTGGTGTAGTGGTTAGTATGGTGGTGTAGTGGTTAGTACTGTGGTGTAGTGGTTAGTATGGTGGTGTAGTGGTTAGTATGGTGGTGTAGTGGTTAGTACGGTGGTGTAGTGGTTAGTACGTTGGTGCCCACTGTGGTTGACACTGAGATTGGCTCCAACCCGCCCCTGACCACATCTAGTGGGATAAAGCTGAAGATAATGGATGGATGGATGGATGGATGGAAGTTACCCATCCTCTACAGAGGATTTTAATATTAAGATTTTAATACCCAATCAGTGTTTATTTGCGTTTAACATATTGGTATAAATATAGCGCCTGTCATGTAAAATGGGCCATAACTTTGGGAAAGGTCACACTTTATACTGCATATTGTTTTACAACACGATCAGTTCAGTAATAAAAACAGTACTTGTGTTCGCTCATTTACACCTCTGAAAACATTCCAAGGTCGCAGGGTGTGCTGGAGCCTGGCCCAGGGCTCATCAGGCAAAGGCAGGAAACACTCTGGACAGGCCGCCGGCCCGTCTCAGGGCGGATACACAGACATACACACTCACACCTAGGAATCCGGGACTGGGACCGGGAATCCAACCCAGATCATCTTACTGTGAGGAGCACCACTACACCACCCTACTAACCACTACACCACCATACTAACCACTACATCACCGTACTAACCACTACACCACCGTACTAACCACTACACCACCGTACTAACCACTACACCACCATACTAACCACTACACCACCATACTAACCACTACACCACCTTACTAACCACTACACCACCGTACTAACCACTACACCACCGTACTAACCACTACACCACCATACTAACCACTACACCACCTACTAACCACTACACCACCATACTAACCACTACACCACCATACTAACCACTACACCACCATACTAACCACTACACCACCGTACTAACCACTACACCACCGTATTAACCACTACACCACCATACTAACCACTACACCACCTTACTAACCACTACACCACTATACTAACCACTACACCACCGTACTAACCACTACACCATCATACTAACCACTACACCACCGTACTAACCACTACACCACTGTATTAACCACTACACCACCATACTAACCACTACACCACCTTACTAACCACTACACCACCATACTAACCACTACACACCATACTAACCACTACACACCATACTAACCACTACACCACCGTACTAACCACTACACCACCGTACTAACCACTACACCACCTTACTAACCACTACACCACCGTACTAACCACTACACCACCGTACTAACCCACTACACCACCATACTAACCACTACCCACCGTACTGACCACTACACCACCGTACTAACCACACCACCGTACTAACCACTACACCACGTACTGCTGTTTTTTGCTGTGTTACCCGTTGCCTTCCATTTAGTTCCATAGACTTACATTAAAACTAAAGTATGTTTTTGCTCATTTTGTGAGTTTAATTCCGACAGCAGTGAAATATCTATATATTATGCAGTTATACAAGGGAGGAACTGGAGTGTGGACCCACTTACGGGTCCCTGAGGGCTTAATGGGCTAATCAGTGTGTGTAAGTGTGTTGTGTGTGTGTGTGTGTGTATGTGAGTGTGTGTGTGTGAGAGAGAGAGGGGGCGCTGGACTGAAACACGCTCTGTTTCGGAAGCCCCTCTGGGACGCTGCAGGCCTCAGCTGTGCAGAGCTGGTTAAAGATGTGTGCTGGTGTCTGCTCGGACCACTACAGCGTCTTCTTTCTGTTATGGAAGAGACTGAATCGGTGCAGTGCTGGTTCGGTGGGCGTGTGTGTGAGTGTGTAAGTGTGTGTGTGTGTGCTTTTGTGGCTTTATGGGAGAGAGCCGTGCACATCTGCCATGCAAGCGAGAGCTGGTGTGCTGCATATGTGTGCTGTGGACTGCAATTGCTGCCTGTGGGTCGGGGGTGGACACTTTGGTCACGCTGATGAATGGCTTCAGGACTGTCTGTCTACAACTGCTGTCTCTCTCTGACACACACACACACACACACACACACACACACACACACACACACACACACACACACATACTCTTCCCTCTGTCCTCTGCTTACTTTGGCCAGCTCAGTCTTGGAGTAACCCTGCCCAGCATGTTTTGGTGATGTCCCTGCTCTGACCAGTGTGCGGGTGTAGCACGCTGGGTTGGAATGTAATTGGGAATTGAAAAAGTCATTGTTCTAACAGGAAGGTGGCAGTAGCATGGTATGGAGCTGTTTTGCTGATCTGGGACCAGGACAGTTTGAGATTATTTGATGGACCTATGAATTCTGGGTTGTATTAAGGAATTCTATGGAAGCCTTTTGGGCCATCCATCCACTAACTGCCGAAAGACCCTGAAAACACCAGTTAGTCTACAAAGAACGGTTAAAGTAGAAAAAATGTTGTATTTTGGAATGAAATAGAGTCAAAGTCCAGACCGTAACCCTATGGAAATATTGAGGTAGACCCTAAATTGTGGTGTTCTTGCAAGAGCCTTGGGGACATGGTCTTCAAAACGCCATTGTTCCCAACAGGAAAGTGGCAGTAGCATGGTTTGGAGCTGTTTTGCTGACGTTGGACTGGACAGCTTGTGATTATTTGATGGACCAATGGATTCTGGATTGTATTAAGTAATTCTACAGAAGACTTTTGGGGCATCCATCCGCTAACTGAACCGGTCCTGCTGAAAGACCCTCAAAACACCAGTTATTCTACAAAGAACGGTTTAAAGTAGAAAAAAATGTTGCATTTTGGAATGAAATAGTGTCAAAGTCCAGACCGTAACCCTATGGAAATATTGAGGTAGACCCTAAATTGTGGTGTTCTTGCAAGAGCCTTGGGGACATGGTCTTCAAAACGCCATTGTTCCAACAGGAAAGTGGCAGTAGCATGGTTTGGAGCTGTCTTGCTGATCTTGGACCAGGACAGCTTGCATTATTTTTTGGATTCTGGATTGTATTAAGGAATTCTACAGAAGCCTTTTGGGGCATCCTTCCGCTAACTGAACCGGTCCTGCTGAAAGACCCTCGAAACACCAATTAGTGTACAAAGAACGGTTAAAGTAGAAAAAATGTTGCATTTTGGAATGAAATAGTGTCAAAGTCCAGACCGTAACCCTATGGAAATATTGAGGTAGACCCTAAATTGTGGTGTTCTTGCAAGAGCCTTGGGGACATGGTCTTCAAAACGCCATTGTTCCCAACAGGAAAGTGGCAGTAGCATGGTTTGGAGCTGTCTTGCTGATCTTGGACCGGACAGCTTGCATTATTTTTTGGATTCTGGATTGTATTAAGGAATTCTACAGAAGCCTTTTGGGGCATCCTTCCGCTAACTGAACCCTCGAAACACCAATTAGTGTACAAAGAATGGATAAAGCAGAGGAAATGTTGCAGTTTGGAATGGAATAGAGTCAGCGTCCAAACCGTAACCCTATGGAAATATTGAGGTATACCCTAAACTGTGGTGTTCATGCATAAACCTTGGGGACATTGTCTATAAAACGTCATTGCTCCCAACAGAAAGGTGGCAGTAGCATGGTTTGGAGCTGTTTTGCTGACATTGGACCTGGACAGCTTGTGATTATTTGATGGACCAATGTATTCTGGATTGTATTAAGGAATTCTACGGAAGACTTTTGGAGCATCCATCCGCTAACCCTCAAAACACCAGTTAGTCTACAAATAATGATAAAGGCAGAAGAAATGTTGTAGTTTGGAAGGGAATAGAGTCAAAGTCCAGACCGTAACCCTATGGAAATAATTAACAATTACAGCAATGCTAAATAAACAAAAAACAATATAACTGTGCTACTTGTTTGATTGCGATTGGGTTAGTACAAACGTCTTGGATGAAAAATCATATGATGTTTAATCTCATAACAAGAATCTTGGCTACATCGACCAGATTTAAGATGCTTGCCTTGCTAAGATATCATTTTATTCCACTGCAACAATTTGCCAAAGCTGTTTCTGATGAATCAGAGGCTCAACCCTGATCGGTCCAGTAGTGGTTTATGATCCATTACCCTGAACATGTCATAGCAATGATGTAGCCTGGTTAATAGTGATCCAACATCATGAGACAGAAAATCCAGTGTTGGATCCAGCTAAAGCCAGAGTTATCCTGCTCCTCTGATCCAAGTAATCTTCTAATTAGAAAGCCCACTCAGTTGAGGGGAGTGTATTTGATCAGGACTGATGTGCAGCCTGGGAAGTGCACTAATACCTGGGCGTGTGCAGCTGAACACCTTGCATGCAGATTTTAGAGTGCTCCTGATAGACCTAACCGGACTCCCGAGCATTCCTTATCCGCCCTCGTCTCGTTCAGACACTCTGACTAAAGGCCTGGCTGTTTCGGCCTGTCACGCTTTTCACGGACCGCTGGGCTCCAAATGGTTTCCGACACTCCGCTTTATTGGATCGGAGCTGTTGCGTCGCTCCCTGCGGCAATGCTGGAAGAGGGCTAGGCTCTCAGGGAGAGAGGTGAGAAGTTTAGGAAAACACCATCTATTCGTCAGGCTGCCGCAACGATTAGGAAATGTAGTCGCGATGCATTGTTTACTTTCAAAACGTGTATTATAGTGTTCTTATTCGAGAAGGCATACAGCGTCAGAGGGCTCATATCAGAACAAATCATATCTTTTGTTTTAAAGCTTGAGAAAAATATCATATCCACATTTGACATTTCAGCACTGGTCTAGTTATCAGAACAGAGCAAGATGGTGAGTCATACTTAGGTGCAGTCTTTGCAGCAGATTGTGGTACATTACCGGACAACCAGGAGTCAGATGGCTATCGTTTCCTTACACCATATCAGAAGAAGTGGCTTGTTGCTTGAATGGAACTTTAAATGACTGTGGTGGAAAAAAGAGACTAAATAGACTAACATGACGTAAGAGTTAGTAAGAAGATTATATTTTGATTATAAAAATAATCACACTAACACTGCATTCTGGTATAAGCCTCATAGTAACTTCGAAACATGGCGGTGGCAGTATCATCATCAAACTTATTTGTATAGCGCTTTTAACAACAATCACAAAGCAGCTTTACAGGAATTTAGTGATAAGAAAAATTTAATAGAGCATAAATAAGCCTAAGAAGAAAATCATAGAAAAAACAGTTAGGGTATAGGGTATACCAGGTAGCTGGTATGACTTGGGTAAGAGCAAGGCCCGACGTTCAGTCTGGTGGCCGTGGAACCTGGAGGTCAGTCTTCCATCAGTGTCAGTCAGGACAGGTGGGCAGTTATCAATGAAGTAAAAGTAAGTAACATGGCTGGTTATGAAAATAGTCAATACTAGCACTGCATTCGGCCATTAGAACCTCACTTTAACTTTGAAACATGGTGGTGGCAGTATCATGGTTTGGGGCTGTTGTGCTGCTATAAGACCAGGACAGCTTGTAATCGTTTGGCAGATCAATGAAGTCAAAGTCTGTAAGATGACTGATTATAGAAATAGTTAACACTAACACTGCATTCCGGTTTAAGAACCTCACTGAAACTTTGAAACATGGTGGTGGCAGTATCATGGTTTGGAGCTGTTGTGCTGCTATAAGACCAGGACACCTTATAATTGTTTGGCAGAGCAATGAAGTCAAAGTTAGTAAGATGACTATGATTATGGAAATAGTTATCACTAACATGCATTCTGGCATTAGACCCTCACTGAAACTTTGAAACATGGTGGTGGCAGTATTGCCGCTATTAGGCTGTTGTGCTGCTATAAGACCAGGACAGCTTGTAATCATTAGGCAGAGCAATGCAGTAAAAGTCAGTAACATGATGATTGTGAAAATAGTTAACACTAACACTGCATTCTGGTTTAAGAACCTCACTTTAACTTTGAAACATGGTGGTGGCAGTATTGCTGCTATTGGGTTGTTGTGCTAATATAAGACCAGGACAGCTTGTAATCGTTTGGCAGATCAATGAAGTCACAGTTAGTAAGATAACTTATGAAAATAGTTAACACTAACACTGCATTACTTCACAGTAACATTGAAACATGGTGGTGGCAGTATTGTGCTCTTGGGCTGTTGTGCTGCTATAAGACCAGGACAGCTTGTAATCATTTGGCAGATCAATAAAGTCAAAGTCTGTAAGATGACTGTTTATGAAATTATTGCCACTTAAAGTCCTTTTGAGCTACCCAGCATTGCATTTGGGGGCTTTTTCACCAGGCGATCATCTCATATTTCAGTTTTTTCCAATGTTTGTGTTGTTTAATTCTTTCACAGTGTTTGTCTCTGGGCACAATCCAATTATGGTGACTTGCATAACACATTTATCACCATCAAGGTGTTTTCCTGAAAGAGTTAGCGGAATATGCATATCGACCAGCTCTATGTGGGTAAAGGACACTCTGGCCAGAATAAGGAATGATTGTGTCAGAAAACTGCTTGGCTAGCATAAGTATCAAAGTTTTAGCACTGTTAATGGCCATTTGAACTGTTTTTGCTATTTGAATGTCTAAGTATGTATGTGTCATTGTATTTGTATTAAGATAAAAGCTCTACATTATCATTAATGAACATGAACGAGAGCACTGAACGAGTGCTCTGATAGCCCAACCATCCATCCATTATCTTCAGCTTCATCCGCTGGTTGGAGTCACGGTGGGGGGTGGGCTGGAGCCAATCCCAGTGTCATTGGGCGAAGGCCGGGTACACCATAGACAGGTCACCAGTCCATTGCATGGCCAACACCTAGTTTAGAGTGAGTGATCAACCTAACATGCATGTGTTTGGACTGTGGGAGGAAACCAGAGTACCCGGAGGAAACCCACTCAGTGTTGCTCTGATAGCCCACTTAACATAAAAAGAAAGATATGATTCTCATTCAATTCATGGATGAACACTCTCTATTATGTAGCCTGTTCATGCAGCAGTGTTAACAATGGTATGCTTTCACATTCACTAAGTTTAGCTTAAACTGTTAATACATTCAAATTATGTATTCTAATTTTAGCCTAACGCTAAATGCTATGGCGAGTTGAGTTTTGTGCATGTCCATTATCAGCTGTGGTCTTGGTAGTGTGTTCTGGAGTAGATGAGAGGTTACGGTAATGAAACTGAAGGCAGTTACCAGTCAGACTTAGTTAGCACTGGTGCGTCGTGTGCCTTAACTGTCTGGATTTCTTCTGTTTTTTTTCTATAGTTGGGTTTGAATGTGGTGGCGTGGTCATGTTGCAAGAAGGACCATCTAGTATGTGTATTTCTCAATGGGATTATTTGTGGCATCATAGTGACTATTGTGTTTGTTAAGGTTTTATCACAATACTTTTTCTGGCTATGACATCATGTTGTGTGCGGTCAGATCTGATCATGCAGTCAGCGCGAGCTCATTTTACCACTAGTTTCTATTTTTCATCAGTTTTATTCTTGCCATATTAAGTTATTGTGTACATGCTTGGAAGGAGAGCATGTAAATGTATGTTATGCAATACAATACATGGTTAACTACCCAAAGCTATTATCAATATTTCTGTATAATAATAATTAAATAATAGGTAATAACCTTTTTTAAGGTCTACTTTAGTGTTAGTGTTAGTATTAGTGTTAGTTTGCTGATACTCATGTTGTATCTCATTTGTTTAACGTCATCGATCGGCTCCTGGGATCGGCTCAACTGGAAAAATATCAGCGATCACATATTTTGTGATTTACAATAACATATGTAAGAAATTTACATTTTGCTATTGTTTTGCATACCAGACGGTAGCTTAGCAACCAGCTAAACCACGGTCGCGTGCTGCAGTGGGGGGAACAAGCCGTGACGCAGTCTCTCTCTAACTAGAGCGTCTCAGTAATCTGTTTTATGAGGAGAGATGAGGAGAGAACGCTGCTACTTACACAGCTGCCTACGTAGTCAGTGCACTACTAAGACAGCTCACTAGGGTTTGAGACACACCAAAGTGTTACCAGTGACTCTTGCACCAATAACAGTTTGGGCACATGGCAATGCAGTACTTATTTTATATGCACGCTGGAACAAACAGCTATTGCAGGTCCATTTAAACTTAATACTTAAGAACAGTATTATGCTCCGCCCACAATGTAAGCTTACAGTGCACAGCTAGTGCTGAGGCACTCATATGCTGCTATAAGGCGTGTTTACATGTTAATTCCAGGAAAACAATACGAAGTGACATTGTTCTGCTGCCTTTAACCAGAAACGTTTAGTTTATTTCAGATATCGTTGCCGTCCAATGAAAATGATTTGGCTCCATTTTTGTTGATTTTGAGTTTTCACATCATTTGAACCACCAGGGGTTGTTAACATTGTGTGAACTCTCTCTCTCTCTCTCTCTCTCTCTTTTCATGCGATTCACAAACAATATTTATATCTCACAATGAATGTAAGTGTATCAGATGATTTTTAAAGAATAAAAATGTTTGTATTAAAGTCTATTTTTGTATAGAGGCTTATTTTGCATATAGTTCTATTATCAGTAATTCTCAGTCCTCTGTCTAAATCTCCTGGTACAGCCGCCAATCCAAGTTAAGGATGTTATTGGACTAATTGGTTGTTAGGACACTCTTGATCAATTGTGATGCACAGCTGAAAAACATTCTACTAATAAGTGAGTATAAAAGGGAGAACAACATTCTAGGTTAGTTTAGTATCTGAAGATCAGCAATTGATGGTTTGCTGACCGGCTCACAATGACCAGAACCAACTTTCTTTAGAGACCCGTCAGTCCATTGATGTGTTAAGGAAGAAGATACTCCATTGAAAACAAGAACATTTCACTGTGATCCCAAACTTTTGAGCGGTAGTATATATATATATATATATATATATATATATATATTATATATATATATTATTATATATATATATATATACCGCTCAAAAGTGGCTTTCCAATGAAAATGTACCTCCATTTTTGCCGATTTTGAGTTTTCTACATCATTTGAACACCAGTGGTTGTTTACATTGTGTGAAAGGACCAATAGAAGTGCTTCAAAATAGCTTGGAAAGAATTCTGGTTCCATTGACTTCTATTGAAAGTAAAGTAGGTTTTTGGTCTCTCCTGTAAACTACTTGTTTTCATTGGACAGCGACGATATGTTTCTTTTTTAAAACTAAGATGCTCCATCAATAGAGGCAGCAGGGCATTCACCGTGCCCCTGAACTCGATCAATCCTGAATCTGCACACACTTCCTAATGACATCCACGTGAATTACCGCTCGCTTCATGTTAATGATATGCAAACGAGATGCTTGTAGCTTGATTTCACGCGCTGAGGTCCTCGAATCTCTTTTCGATTGTTTCTTTAGAACGAGTCAGTACTTTCGGACATCATTAAAGGCGGCGGCTTAAATGATTAAGGGACAGTCGTCCACGCTCTGCCTCTGTTTTTGTTTCTGTAATGATTTTCCGAACCTGGCGGTGATAAAGGTTAAACCGTGTCCGTGAAATAATGTTATCTCTCGGCTCATTGGAGCCAGTGTTAGCCGCGGCCTTATGTTTGTCCTGGCCGGGCTTTATCCCCCGCCCGCACCACTCGAAGCCTTCGCAGTCTTTGATGTGACAGTCTCCGAAGGCCGTCCACAGATTCATCCACCCCGTGTGTCACTTCAGAGCCATCTCACCAGTCGGAGCGTGTCTCGCCGGAGGAACCCACACACACACACTTTAAAGGCTGTTTATGAACCCAAACCTTCTAGGCGCTCGCGGATCATCTTTTTTTTTCTTTCTCTGTAAACAGACTGAATAGAGCTGGAAGACTTTGCCACGGCCGGCCGGTCCTCTCCCGCCTGTTTTAGAAGGCGGGAAAATAAGCCACCACCGCCTGGCAGAACAGATGCCTGTTGTCTGGATGGTGCATATTTCTCGCACCATGTGTGTGTGTGTGTGTGTGTGTGTGTGTGTGTGTGTGTGTGTGTGTGCGCGGGAGAGAGAGCTTCATAGTTCTCTCAGAGGGGTGCGCGTGTGTTCAATTAGGATGAGCATGGACGGAGGGACCACAGGAGTGGATGTGTCAGTATCTTGCCGTCTGTTGGAGCACAGGCTGAGAGAGAGAGAGAGAGAGAGGAGAGAGAGAGAGAGAGAGAGAGAGAGAGAGAGAGAGAGAGAGATAAAAATAGAGATAGGGAGAGAGAGAGAGAGAGAGAGAGGAGAGAGAGAGGAGAGAGAGAGGAGAGAGAGAGAGAGAGAGATGGAGATAGGGAGAGAGAAAGATAGAAGATATATATATATAGAGAAAGATACATATATACAGAGAGATATATATAAAGAGGAGAGAAACAGAGAGAGAGAGATAAAGAGATAGAGAGAGAGAGAAACAGAGAGAGAGAGAAAGAAAGAGATGGAGAGAGAGAGAGAGATAAAGAGAAAGAGATAGAGAGGGAGAGAGAAAACGATAGAGAGATAGAGAGAGAGAGAGAGAGAGAGAGAAACAGAGAGAAAGATATTATATATATATATATAGAGAGAGAGAGAGAGAGAGAGAGAAAGATATATATATAGAGAGAGAAAGCTAGAGAGAGAGAGGGAGAGAGAGAGATAGAGAGAGAAAGTGATAGAGATAGAGAGAGAGAGGGAGAGAGAGAGAGAGAGAGAGAAAGTGATAGAGAGAGAGAAAGCGATAGAGAGATAGAGAGAGAGATAGAGAGAGAGAGAAAGCGATAGAGAGATAGAGAGAGAGAAAGCGATAGAGATAGAGAGAGAGAGAGAGAGAGATAGAGAGAAAGTGATAGAAAGATAGAGATAAAGAGAGAGATATAGAGAGAGAGAAAGCGATAGAGAGAGAGATAGAGAGAGAGAAAGTGATAGAGAGAGGGAGAGAGAGAGAGATAGAGAGAGAGAAAGTGATAGAAAGATAGAGATAGAGAGAGAGAGGGAGAGAGAGAGAGATAGAGAGAGAGAAAGTGATAGAGATAGAGATAGAGAGAGAGAGGGAGAGAGAGAGATAGAGAGAGAGAAAGTGATAGAGAGAGAGATAGAGAGAACGCGATAGAGAGATAGAGAGAGAGAAAGCGATAGAGAGAGAGAAAGTGATAGAAAGATAGAGATATAGAGAGAGAGATATAGAGAGAGAGAAAGCGATAGAGATAGAGATAGAGAGAGAGAGAGATAGAGAGAAAGTGATAGAAAGATAGAGATAAAGAGAGAGAGATATAGAGAGAGAGAAAGCGATAGAGAGAGAGAAAGCGATAGAGAGATAGAGAGAGAGAAAGCGATAGAGATAGAGAGAGAGAGAGAGAGAGATAGAGAGAAAGTGATAGAAAGATAGAGATAAAGAGAGAGATATGAGAGAGAGAAAGCGATAGAGATAGAGAGAGAGAGAGAGAGAGGAGGGAGAGAGAGGGTGTTGGCAGAGGAAGACTAGGGGGAAGAAATGTCCAAATCAAATAGGGTTGAGGAGGAAAGGTAAACAACAGATGGCGGGCTTGCGTTCCTCAAAGTCTCGGCGGCTCAAGCCAGTGGCGTCCATCACCTCGCTGGTGGGCGCGGTGAGGAATCAGGCAGCTCGAGCCCGTCACATACCGTGCTGCAGGAAGCATCCACGTGTGGGTGAATGTGTATATACGTGGGTGAGATAGAGCAAGGCCTTTCTTGGGGAGTTGGGTGCTGTAACGTAAACACAGAGCGAGGTCAGGGAATGTTCTAGACTAAACAATACCAACGTGCATGCAGATACATCTTCCACTCGTGCCTTCTGAAGGCAGACGTCTCTCTTAAGTGCTAAGAAGGTCTAAAGAGACGTGGCTGCAGTCTGGAATATACTTGCCCTTCAAAACTATAGAGCAGTGTATGGAACTCAATGACCCACTGGTAGACCACCAGAGGTGAACTTTTACATTTACAGCATTGTAGAAGACATATTTATCTGTGTACATGTACCCAGGTAGGTGAAGTAGTCTTAGGAGTCTTACCCAAGGACTCTTTCTGGTATAGTGAACCAGGTGGGGAACTGAACCCCACTCTACAGGGCAGCAGTGTAACCCAGTATTACCCAAAGCCTGCACCAGTGCCTTCCTGTCTGGTGTGTATAATAACTGGACTTCTGCAAGTCTGTTTCAGTGATGTACAGTTGGCTCATTCTCAGCCCAGAAATAGAGCTTGTGGGTTGATTTGGCTTCTGCTGGTCTTGTGGGGCCAGACGTGATCTTGTAGCAAAATGTCTAGGGACAACCATGAGTGGGTTTGGGCTGGGTGAGAGTGTGGCATTTCGAAACCAATCAACGCTTTGTGAAGGCCGAGTTCAAGGTAGAGGGTGGTGGTGCACTTATCAACACTGTCCAATAGACAACAAGCCTAACCCCTACATTTACACTAAACCATAACCCCTACATTTACACTAAACCATAAACTCCACATTTACACTAAACCCTAAACTCTACATTTACACTAAACCATAACCCTATATTTACACTAAACCTAACACCTACATATACACTAAACACTAACCCCTACATTTACACTAAACACTAACCCTATATTTACACTAACCATAACCCTACATTTACACTAAACCATAATCCCTACATTTATATTAAACCCTAAACTCTACATTTACACTAAACCATAATCCCTACATTTACATTAAACCCTAAACTCTACATTTACACTAAACCATAACCCCTACATTTACACTAAACCCTAAACTCTACATTTACACTAAACCATAACCCCTACGTTTACACTAAACCATAATCCCTACATTTACACTAAACCATAAACTCTACATTTACACTAAACCCTAAACTCTACATTTACACTAAACCCTAAACTCTACATTTACACTAAACCATAACCCCTACATTTACACTAAACCCTAAACTCTACATTTACACTAAACCATAACCCCTACGTTTACACTAAACCATAATCCCTACATTTACACTAAACCATAAACTCTACATTTACACTAAACCATAAACTCCACATTTACACTAAACCCTAAACTCTACATTTACACTAAACCATAACCCCTATATTTACACTAAACACTAACACCTACATTTACACTAAACACTAACCCCTACATATACACTAAACCCTAACCCCTATATTTACACTAAACCATAACCCCTACATTTACACTAAACCATAATCCCTACATTTATATAAACCCTAAACTCTACATTTACACTAAACCATAATCCCTACATTTACATTAAACCCTAAACTCTACATTTACACTAAACCATAACCCCTACATTTACACTAAACCCTAAACTCTACATTTACACTAAACCATAACCCTACGTTTACACTAAACCATAATCCCTACATTTACACTAAACCATAAACTCTACATTTACACTAAACCCTAAACTCTACATTTACACTAAACCCTAACCCCTACATTTACACTAAACCCTAACCCCTACATCTACACTAAACCCTAACCCTACATTTACACTAAACCATAATCCCTACATTTACACTAAACCCCCATAACCCCTACATTTACACTAAACCCTAAACTCTACATTTACACTAAACACTAACCCTACATTTACACTAAACCCTAACCCCTACATTTACATTAAACCCTAACCCCTACATTTACATTAAACCCTAAACTCTACATTTACACTAAACACTAACCCCTACATTTACACTAAACCATAACCCCTACATTTACACTAAACCCTAAACTATACATTTACACTAAACCATAACCCCTACATTTACACTAAACCATACTCCCTACATTTACATTAAACTCTAAACTCTACATTTACACTAAACCATAATCCCTACATTTACACTAAACCATAACCCCTACATTTACACTAAACCATAACCCCTACATTTACACTAAACCCTAAACCCTACATTTACACTAAACACTAACTCCTACATTTACACTAAACCCTACATTTACACTAAACCCTAACTCCTACATTTACACTAAACCCTACATTTACACTAAACACTAACTCCTACATTTAGACTAAACCCTAATTGTTAATACTTTAGTACTACTGAACTCTTTAACTTGTGGTTGCTCTGCAAGACAATTTGTCCAGTTCAGTGCCGTTCCTTAACAAAGCCTTTATTCACTACTACACTTAACACTCTTACAAGGACAGACAGATGTGACTGTTAGTCGTGCCCTGTAGTTTAGCCCCCGTCTACAGCTAATGAGTTATGGTTCTAAGACTCAGCCACAGAACACATTAAGGAGTCCCAGTCAGAGAGGAAGAGGAAAGCTTTGTGTCGTCTACACCTACACAGGGCACAATCAAAAATCTGCTGTTTTGACTGGCTGGGTATCATAGCAGCTTGACTCACAGCCTTGACTGTCTGAGGCTGGAGGCACTACGAGTCAACGGTGATTCGCAATCATGCATTTCCAAAAGGCAGCAGCGTGTGGACCAGACGCAGTGTTGCATATTTAACATTTCCTTCCTGCCTCCGTACGGAGCCGCGTCTCACACGGCCGGGCAGATAAAGGCGGCCGTGCCCGTGTTCCATTAGGAGGGGTTATTGTGGCTGTAGCGTCACAGGGGCACGGTATGTCTCGCCTCATTTACCCCGACGAGAGAGAGAGAGAGAGATAACTGATGTCGCTTGTGTTCCACAGCCTCCGGATGGATGGCTGCCATCTCAGCTTAGTCGCGTAGTCATCCGTGTTCACGATGTGACTCAGTGAGTCGGCAGTGTTTCACCACTACAGGCTGCTCGCTGTCCCTCAGCTGTGTGTGTGTGTGTGTATGTGTGAGTGTATGTGTGTTATTAAAAACTTTTACCAAGCATTTTCTCAGTTAGCTACTGATGAGCTCCCTGGAATCTTTTCCAGAAAGTTCTACTTGTGGGTTGTGATAATTCCTACTTTGGCATCCTCAGTAATTAGACGTTCCATAGAGTGCACATATTCAGTATTTCCAAGTGTGTCTACAAGATATCTACCTTTGGTTGAGATGCCATGGTCCAAACCATGGTCCTACAATGAAATGAGCTGTTTTCCCTTTTTTGGTGAGCTCATGAACAATTACAAGAGCTCTTCTCTAATTGGCTGGTTTACAGTGAAACACCAAAGAAGCAACGTAGATAAAATAAAATGAAGCTCTGTGTACATAAGCTCCGCCCTTATACTGTTTAGTTGGCTACGATACCTACTTTGAGCTGGCCATCAAACATCTGGACATCAAACACTGTGAAGCTTTCAGGTCAGGATGATCTGCTTCAACCAGCAAACAGTGATACACTCACACAGCATGGCTGCTACTTACAGGTTGTGATGCTAATGTAGATGCTGGTCTCTTCAGTCTCTTCAGTGTTAAACTCTGAGCAAAGCTTCTCCCATGTTTGAGATACTGTTTGGAGTGAAATGTGCAGACTTTGAACTAAAATTGCCAGAGCTTTCCGTTCCACCTTAAACAGTGCAGCGGCTACATTCTGATATCTGTACAAGCTGAAGCATTTAAGATGGAGCAGAAGAACTGATTAAGAAGCTAGTCAATAGCGGAAGCCAATTTCAGCCTCATTTAAAGATGACAATTCGGTTCCTTGGGAAGGAAATGGAAAATGCCAGTTCACAGCCTGAAACACTGGACTTCTCCAGATGGTTGCTGTTGCTCTGTCGTTGTGGTTGTATGTAAATGTTGGGAGTGTAAACCAGGGCTGAAACGATTCCTCAAGGAACTCGAGGAACTCGAGGAACTCGATGACAAAAAATCATAAAAGCAAATTCTTTGCCTCGTGTCCACAGTCTACTGTGAAACCGAACTAGCCGAGGGGGCCTTTACTGAGCGCCAACCTGAAGAAAGACGTGGCTGAAGTTAGCTTCTTATGTGAATTCCACCGTTCCACCTTAAATGATGCAGCAGTTACAGACGCCAGAATGTAACTTCTATACCATTTAAGGTGGAACGGGAATTCAAATTCGTATACTGTTCCTGTTTATTATTAATTATTAATTGCTTATGCCATTATATTAAATTCAATTCGATTAAAAATCAAAACGTTTATTTGTGTAGCGCTTTTTACAACCATGTTGTCACAAAGCAGCTTTACAGAGTTTTGAAAACAGACAGTTACAATATATACCCCCCAGTGAGCAAGCCAGAGGCAACAGTGGCAAGAAAAACTCTAGCAGGCTGGAGGAAGAAGAAACCTTGGGAGGAACCAGACTCACGGGGAGACCCGTCCTCCTCTGATCAAACAGTATTTAGAGTTTAATAAACTAAACACCAAAGAAAAGAGTCTCTGTTTAATCTGGATAGCAAAGCTTTAGAAGCTGCACAGGTAGAGGCAGTCTCTGACTGAGGCACTCTCTGACTGAGGCCGTCTGACTGAGGCAGTCTCTGACTGAGGCAGTCTCTGACTGAGTCTGTATGTAAAGTGGGCGTGAGCTGAGACAGTCCCATCCTATCTCAATACCGGTGCATCTGGATGGTGTACAGTGATGTAATTGAGGCTGTGAGCGGAGTGATGGGTGACCCTATCCGCAGTGCCTGGGGATCAGTTGTCAGTTCAGGGAATCAAACGGTGACCTTCTGAGTCACAAGGCTGCTTCCCTAACCTCCGGTCCAAGACTGCCCCTACAGTTCAGGTTTGTTCTGCAGGTTTGCAGTACCGACCTGCTCAGGTCTCAAAGTTGTGGTCACAGGTCAGAATCAGGCTTCAGTTTCATGCCTGTACAGACCCATAGTCTCGGTTTCAGAGACTACAGAGCATCTGATATCTACGCACGGTAAGCTGTTGGGGTTTGTCAGTTGCAGTCCACGTGCTGGTTCTAATCTATGTAGCTCTGGCAGCTTAGGAAGCAAATATTAATAGCAAGATTAAAAGTCCAGCACATCATGTTCAGCAGTTTTCTTTGCAACACATTAAACAAAGGTCACCATCCCCCCCGTAGGAACCAGGGGGGATGGGTGGGACGCTTCCCACCAAATATCAGAAACAGGTAGATTTGTCCCACCCAAAAATGAAACCAGAGAAAAGCGAAAATTGTTTAAATAAAACGTAAAGTTACATTACTCTCAGGCCACGCCCCAAACTGCAGACTGCTACTACTTACATACATTAAAAAATAAAATATAATAAATTATTTAAATAAATTAATGAATAATTAAAAGGACAGCATCTTTAGAGGTGCTTTCAGGAGTGCAGTATGTAAAGTTTCAGAGGGTGCTGTTTGGGACACAGCCTTACTGTCTATCATTAATATTAGTCTGGTCTAGTCAGGAAACCTGATACATTTATTTTTTATTATTTCATTTCAGCATATGCATCAAAGAAAATAATATATTATATATATATATATATATATATATATATATATATATATATTTATATATATTTATATATATATATATTTTGTATTATATATGTATATAATCCAGACATTGCATGTATAGTTTAAACATTTTCTGACTGCAGTACTATGTAATGTGGAGTATCTTGTTTAGTTTGTAAACTGGTCTTTAATTGGATTTATCTAATAATAATCAGACGTACAGATAATGTTATATTGTGTTTATTTATTTACTGTTTAGTCCTATTATCAGCAATTCTCAGTCCTCTGTCTAAATCTTCTGGTACGGCCGCCAATCCAAGTTAAGGATGTTATTGGACTAATTGGTTGTTAGGACACTCTTGCTCAATTGTGATCACAGCTGAAAAACATTCTACTAATAAGTGAGTATAAAAGGGAGAACAACATTCTAGGTTAGTTTAGTATCTGAAAGATCAGCAGTTGATGGCTTGCTGACCGACTCAAAATGTCCAGAAAGAAACAACTTTCTTTAGAGACCCGTCAGTCCATTGTTGTGTTAAGGAAGAAGATACTCCATTGAAAACAAGAACATTTCACTGTGATCCCAAACTTTTGAGCGGTAGTGTGTATAAAGTGATTAACCACCTTACCTACAGTGGAATCAGCTTATAGGTAATATTTTAGGGGATAGGGTGGGCTTTGATTCATATTAGCCAATGTCAAACCCGCTCCTACACCCTTGCTATAAACAGACGCCTGGCTAGCGAGGCCTAACATGTCCAAACTTTAACTGGTACTGTCTGTGTTGATGTGAAAGAGTGTCTTGCCGTCCTGATGAATAGTCCCAGGGCCGACCAGATGTGGGTCGATAAGAGCGGAGCATTTGGGTGCGCTCTGTGCTAATGGTGAACTCGGCTATGCCGAGCGTATGAAGATATCCGGTTCCGCATAGTTCCACATCCATTTGTGCACTTTGGCGCCGAGCTCCAGTGGAAAGAATTGATCTGGAAGGAACTCTGTCCTTTCATCGCTCCTGTAGCTGCCTTCCCGTTCGCGCTTCCGCGGCAACCCTTTCAACCGAATTACTCGAACGACGGAGGGAAAAATTCAATAACAGCCAGAAGCTTGTCCTGGAACATGCCTCCCTCCCTGCTAACTTCCCAATTACACCCGTATCGCTTTTCAGATTAGTTTAATTACGGTGATTAGCGGCGAGGCGGGCAGGCCCGAGCGGCGGAGGGATTTTTAATCTGACCCGTGCGTCTGAAACGGAGAAGGCCTGATTGAATAACGGTAGCGCTGCAAGCAAATCTGTTAAACCCTCGGTGTCCTGATTCAGGAGACTTTCCAGGCACCTGAGTCACCTAGTTTTTAGGAACCGCTTTTTTTTTTTTTTTTTTTTTGTGATGAGCTGGTGTTTCTGCCGTCTGGATTTTTCCTCTCCCCGTCCCTCATGACCTCATTTATTTTCCCTTTAATATGGCAACGCTTGCCCAGGATTCCCGGCTCTCAGTGTCTGGACGTCTGGCCGCCCTCCTTCCTGTTGTCTGCGCTCGGCCCTCTCGCGTTCGCCCTTTCTCTCTCGGCGACCTCAGTGCGGTGAGACTGTCTGAAGCCAGTGTCGGTGTATGTGAGTGTGTGTCTGTACACTCGAGTCCCTTGGCCTCTTTTTCTCTGGGCTGTTTGACCCGGGCCCTGTCTGATTATAGCCTGTCTTGTGTTGGCTTGAGTCTTGGCACCTCTTTCACTGTTTACTGTGTGTATGTGTGAGAGAGAGAGAGAGAGAGAGAGAGAGCGAGAGAGAGAGAGAGAGAGAGAGGGTTGGATCCTCTGACAGGTACTGTTCTTCCTCTGAACCGGAAGACTGTACTCTGATTCCTGGAACCAGACAGAAGAAAGAAGTGCCCTGCTAGCGTTTCATACTGCATGTGCAGCTATCACTACCTTCAATCTTCCATTACTCTCTATCTCTGTCTATCCCTGACATCAGCCTGGCCGTTAACTCTTTCATGTATGGTGTCCCAGTTAATAATTGTTCAATTAAAGCATTTGAAATGCATTTCACCCTCCAAACAACTAGATGGCAGATACATAAGTCTCCACTGCTCCAGTGTAACAAAAGTCCATTCTCCGAATTCTATTGTACTTCTGAGTGCTGAGGCTTAGAATCTAGGAGGACGGACAAATACTAAGAATGTCTCTGGTCTATATATATTCAAAGTTTCTATTCAAAATATATTTGTGTATCAAACAGACTCTAATGAACATGATTTATATATTAAACTTATTTTCCTTTATTTTTTATGTTCTTATGGCTCCACATATGTGGACAACATGCAACAAAAAGGCTATAAATATAAAAATGCACTGTTTATATGTTATAGTTATTTATTATATGTTGTGTAGATACACTTTTGTTGCATTATATACATTTTTAGTTCATCGTATATATCAAGTGTATCAAGTTTCCCTCTGTCCAGACTGTTTCTGAGGGGATTCCAGCAAGAAGTAAGAGTACTGTAACAAACATGATTTGCAGCAAAATTCCAGCCTGAACAGATTTATTAATGTTTTTTATTAAACTATGCTTATAGCATGCTTATACAGAACCAAAATGATTTTATTTATTTTATAAAAAAGATGGATGAAACCTCACAAATGTTTCTAATATTTTGCATTTTTTATTAAAAAGTTACAAAAAAGAAGCGTCAAATTCAGAATCATTTGTATAAAATGTTAGTTTTACTATATAATACATTTAAAGTACAAGAAAGATTTGAGGAAAAATATAAGCATTCTTGGAAACACTTTAGATGTTCTGTTTTTTTTACTCGCTAATGGTGTCCACATATTTGGACAGTTTAATAACTTTTTAATAAAACTGATTTTACATAAAATGAAATTTCATAGGATTATTTATGCAGAACTGCATTTTAAAAAATCTAATTAACATTTTTTTAATAATTTATGCTTAAAAGGGTTAAAGGAACCCAACAGTGGCTGGGGCAACTTAGCAACAAACACTGGTGTCCACGCTTTCTCTAAGAGAAAATCAGATTTGTACTATTTTCTTTCAATCGTAGTCTTTTTGCTGATGTGGCGAACAAGTAATGGAATCTTACACAAGCTCAGTGAATCACCTCCATGACATCGCAGAGTCATTCAGAGTGCCTGGACGGGAAATGCCACATCCTATAGAAACCGTCTCAGAGCTGTCCACAGTTTTATCGATATTAATATTCATTAAGATACCTTAAGGAAAGCATTTATGTGAAATGATTACGAATGTGTGGCCTGATGCCTGAGACGTTGTCTTACACTAATTCTGAGAGATGACTTTTTAAAATTCCTTTCATGGCAAAGGGGTACATTGGCTATAGTTTCCTAGTTGAACTCATTCCGATTCTCGATTAAGACTGAGGTGTTTATACTAGAGATGGAAGGATCGATCGGCTGTGTATCGGTATCGGCCGATGTTTAATCAAAATGTGTGTAAATGTAAGGAGTAGAAAGTACTGATAATGGAGTGTAAATGTAAGGAGTAGAAAGTACTGATAATGGAGTTTAAATGTAAGGAGTAGAAAGTACTGATAATGGAGTTTAAATGTAAGGAGTAGAAAGTACTGATAATGGAGAGTAAATGTAAGGAGTAGAAAGTACTGATAATGGAGTGTAAATGTAAGGAGTAGAAAGTACTGATAATGGAGTGTAAATGTAAGGAGTAGAAAGTACTGATAATGGAGTGTAAATGTAAGGAGTAGAAAATACTGATAATGGAGTGTAAATGTAAGGAGTAGAAAGTACTGATAATGGAGTGTAAATGTAAGGAGTAGAAAGTACTGATAATGGAGTGTAAATGTAAGGAGTAGAAAGTACTGATAATGGAGTGTAAATGTAAGGAGTAGAGAGTACTGATAGTGGAGTGTAAATGTAAGGAGTAGAAAGTACTGATAATGGAGTGTAAATGTAAGGAGTAGAAAGTACTGATAATGGAGTGTAAATGTAAGGAGTAGAAAGTACTGATAATGGAGTGTAAATGTAAGGAGTAGAAAGTACTGATAATGGAGTGTAAATGTAAGGAGTAGAAAGTACTGATAATGGAGTGTAAATGTAAGGAGTAGAAAGTACTGATAGTGGAGTGTAAATGCAAGGAGAAGAAGATACTGATAATTGAGTGTAAATGTAAGGAGTAGAAAGTACAGATAATGGAGTGTAAATGTAAGGAGTAGAAAGTACAGATAATGGAGTGTAAATGCAAGGACGTGAAAGTTTTGATAATGGAGTGTGAATGTAAGGAGTAGAAAGTACAGATAATGGAGTGTAAACGTAAGGAGTAGAAAGTACAGATAATGGAGTGTAAATGTAAGGAGTAGAAAGTACTGATAATGGAGTGTAAATGTAAGGAGTAGAAAGTACAGATAATGGAGTGTAAATGTAAGGAGAGAAAGTACTGATAATGGTGTGTAAATGTAAGGAGTAGAAAGTACAGATAATGGAGTGTAATGTAAGGATAGAAAGTACAGATAATGGAGTGTAAATGTAAGGAGTAAAAAGTACAGATAATGGAGTGTAAATGTAAGAAGTAGAAAGTACAGATAATGGAGTGTAAATGTAAGGAGTAGAAAGTACTGATAATGGAGTGTAAATGTAAGGAGTAGAAAGTACTGATAATGGAGTGTACAAGTAAGGAGTAGAAGTAAAAAGTCAGCTGAACAATAATTACTCCAGTAAAGTATAAATAACCTAAATTCATACTTAAGTAAGGTAATAAAGTATTTGTACTTCGTTACTTGACAGCTCTGGCGAAGGGAAAGTTTGGCTTTTGGCAATGGGCGCTAAGGTTAGCTAACGTTAAAGCCCGCTGGTGTTGTTCATTCGTTTAAGAATCGTGACTCACCATATCAACTGCAGCCGTTTGCTCTCAGGAAAGTGGTGGAAGGACACTGAGTGGTTATTTCTTTTGACTCCGAGAAACGTAAACAACCTCACTAAAAGGTTGAGAGGCTCAGCCAACGCCGCCGAGACTTGGGGTCGGACTTAAGGTCGATACGTCACGTCTTAACCAGTGGACGGTTTATTCACAAGCCTGAATTTCTATCGCCAGCCCGCATAGAAAGACGAGCTCTTCTCTACAAATGAGTCATCTCTCATTAAACCTCTCTAAGCTCTTTGTTTACATGACCGGATTATGCACGAATGTTGAAACCCCCCCCCCCTTCACCCAGGACCAAATGATCTGAAATAGACGTGCGTACGTGGTTTCTCACACCGAATGACGTGTCATTATCTACACAAATGTGGTCGGCGAGCTCCAGCGCGAAACAAAAGACACCCAAAGCATGCAAATGCGAAGTTTCATTAAAGCCTTCCTTTAATGTGGCGGCGGCGGCCTAGTGACTTTATCTCTTACGCACACCGAGACCTTTGTCTCGCCCTTTTTTTTTTTTTTTTTACATGCTTGCCTGAAGCCATAGCAGCATTTGGGGGAGGGAGGGAGGAAGTAGGCAAGGGGCGGGGGGCTGGAAATAAATTATTGCCCGGTTTTTGTTTCCTCCCTGCTTTGTTTTGCATGCCGCTGCTCTTCTAAAAGGCTCTCATTAAATATGGATCTGTTAAATGAGTCTACTTCCAGAACATTCCATCACAGTGTGGAGCGCTGCTCTCTCCTTGGGCAGAAACACACAGCTCAATATTCCTGCTGCTTGTCTGGAACGCGGCCCCTGCGTTCGCTATAGGCAGCCAATGGCCTGTATGGCATATGGCTGTCGGTTTTGTTATATGATGCTTAGGTGGAGTGAACTGGACTGATTGAGTCAGAATGTGTGTGTGTGTGTGTGTGTTTGTATATTTATGTGTGTGATGAGTGTCTTGGTGAGTCAGAAAACAGTGTGTTGCCTCTCCGCCCCATAACCTCATTCTTTATTCATACGCTACCTACGCCTGTCCCTCAAACTCATACATACATACATGTATGCATATACATAGCCTCTGTCTGCTCTGTGGCCTTTCCTCTCAGGTGGCATTTCCCTCTTTATTAGCTGGAGTATCATCACTGGAGTATCATTACTTCCCTACTGCCTTGGTTGTAACCAGGGGGGTCCGGACCCTCCATAATTAACCTCATAAACCCTCTCTGAAATCTAAAATCTGGAAAAGATATACTTGATACAATGCTGGCATTGCTTAGCTGCTGTCACTGCTCACCTAGTTGGTTCCTTATAGCTTAGCAGCTGTAATTATGGATGTATATTTCCCAAACCTTTACCATCTGAAAGTCTGAGAATCTGATAGTTTCTCTCGTTAACCTCATAAACCCTCTCTGAAATCCAAAATCTGGGAAAAGATATACTTGATACAATGCTGGCATTGCTTAGCTGCTGTCAATGCTCACCTAGTTGGTTCCTTATAGCTTAGCAGCTGTAATTATGGATGTATATCTCCAAAACCTTTACCATCTGAAAGTCTGAGAATCTGATAGTTTCTCTCGTTAACCTCATAAACCCTCTCTGAAATCCAAAATCTGGGAAAAGATATACTTGATACAATGCTGGCATTGCTTAGCTGCTGTCACTGCTCACCTAGTTGGTTCCTTATAGCTTAGCAGCTGTAATTATGGATGTATATCTCCAAAACCTTTACCATCTGAAAGTCTGAGAATCTGATAGTTTCTCTCGTTAACCTCATAAACCCTCTCTGAAATCCAAAATCTGGAAAAGATATACTTGATACAATGCTTGCATTGATTAGCTGCTGTCACTGGTATTCTTTACTACACTGGAGATGCTGCACTGGTCTGCCTCAAGGAGGCGCTATAGCAGAGTGGTTCAGCAGCTCTAATTATGGTTGGATACCTCCAAAAACGTAACCATAGAGTAGAGCTAAATCTAAAAAAGTCTGAGAATCTTATAGTTTCTCATTTCTCAAACTGAAGTTACAAGATAGGCTATGTAAGATCTCTGATATCTTAATGGGGTGTAAGACCCCATTGACCAAACTAGACCACTTTTTGATGTTGTTGAAGCTAGCATTAGTATTGCGATGGCAAGTAAACAGTCAGCCATTGCTGGATTAGCGAGCCAACATGAACCCGCCCCCCCCCATTCAGGTTGCATTTCCCTCTTTGTTAGCCAGAGTATCATTACTTCCCTACCGCCTTGGTTGTAACCAGGAACTACAGAGGGGTTCTGACCACCCTAATTAACCTCATAAACCCTCTCTGAAATAAAAATCTGGAAAAAGATGTACTTGATGCTATGCTGGCATTGCTTAGCTGCTGTCACTGGTATTCTTTACTACAATGGAGATGCAGCACTGGTCTGCCTCAAGGAGGCGCTATAGCAAAGTGGTTCAGCAGCTCTAATTATGGTTGGATACCTCCAAAAACGTAACTATAGAGTAGAGCTAAATCTAAAAAGTCTGAGAATCTTATAGTTTCTCTTGTCAAATGAAGTTACAAGAGAGGCTATATAAGATCTTTGATATCTTAATAGGTGTCAGACCCCAATAACCAAACTAGACCACTTTTTGATGTTGTTGAAGCTAGCATTAGTATTGCAATGGCAAGTAAACAGTCAGCCATTGCTGGATTAGCGAGCCAACATGGGCCCTACCGCCCTTGGTTGTAACCAGGAACTACAGAGGGGTCCTGCCCCCCTAATTAACCTCATAAACCCTCTCTGAAATCAAAAACCTGGGAAAAGATATACTTGATGCTATGCTGGCATTGCTTAACTGATGTCACTGGTATTCTTTACTACACTGGAGATGCAGCACTGGTCTGCCTCAGGGTGGGGCTATAGCAAAGTGGGTCACCTAGTTGGTTCCTTATAGCCAAGCAGCTGTAATTATGGATGGACGCCTCCAAAAACTTAACCGTAGAGTAGAACTAAATCTGAAAGTCTGAGAATCTTATAGATTTTCATTGCTGAAACTAGAGTTACAAGAGATGCTATGTAACATCTCTGATATCGTAATGGGTGTAAGACCCCATTAACCAAGCTAGACCACTTTTAGTATTGCTATGGCAAGTAAACAGCCAGCCATTGCTGGATTCGCGAGCCAACATGGGACCACCCCCCAAAATATATGTCTAGTCATTTTTTACGATGGCCCCTCCCAAAAGAGGCCTTGTTGGAGAATTGCTAACCTCATAAATTATTGCCAATGTTTAGTGTTTTTGTTGGAAGTGGTGTGTCAGCGAATTCTATTGATCAGCTAATGTCTTAATGCTTTTACTGCCCAACAATATTTCTTAAAGGAACTTGAAATATGTCTTGAAAGGAACTTGAATGAAACCATTCCACATGTCCAATAAACATTTTTGTCAATCTAAATGGAAACCACCGAATCGTAAACCTAACTGTTTGTATGTGTTCTCTCTCAGGGCTGCGTCGAGGCTGCATGAATCCAGCATCCGTCAAGCCCTGCCAAGTTCTGCGGCTCTTGGCCTGACACCCCCCACCTCAGAGCTTTGATGAGGTAACGGCAGGCACCAGACGACCGACCCACCCGACATAGCTCCACCTCCCCTTCCCCATCCCTTCCCCTGTCCCCCACCCCTGAGGAACCATGGGTCAGAAGATCTCCGGCAGCATCAAATCAGTGGATGTGCGGGGTGAACCCTCATACCGCCCCCTGCGGAGGGAGCTCCGTGGGCCGGACTTCTTCAAGCCAGCCCGGCTGGACCTGCTGCTAGACATGCCGCCTGCGACCTACGAGCTGCAACTAAGGCACGCGTGGAACGCGGACGACCGCTCGCTCAACATCTTCATCAAGGACGACGACAAGTTGACCTTCCACCGGCACCCCGTGGCCCAAAGTACGGACTGCATCCGGGGCCGCGTGGGATACACGCGGGGCCTCCATGCATGGCGCATCCACTGGCCTTCGCGCCAGAGGGGCACGCACGCCGTGGTGGGTGTGGCCCACCGCTGAAGCACCCTTGCACTCAGTGGGGTACACATCCCTGGTGGGCAGCGACAGCGAGTCCTGGGGCTGGGACCTGGGCCGCAACAAGCTGTACCACAACAGCAAGAACCGGCCGGCCTCGTCGTCACCCACCTACCCCAGTTTCCTAGAGCCCGAGGAGGCCTTTGTGCTGCCCGACACCCTGGTGGTGGTGCTGGATATGGACGAGGGCACGCTCAGCTTCATGGTGGATGGACAGTACCTGGGTGTTGCTTTCAGAGGGCTCAAAGGGAAGAAGCTGTACCCTATCGTCAGTGCTGTTTGGGGACACTGTGAGATCACCATGCGCTACATCAACGGCTTGGATCGTAAGTCTGATTTTAATATCGGCACTGTTGCTGGCATTCTTACTGTAGATAGGCGAGTCAGTATGTTCTGGTGAGGTGTTCCCATAAAACTGTTGGGCGTTCTACACTTGCACTTGTTCTCTTTGTGGTACTGTCGATTCTACATCTCTGATTCCTTAATACTCTTGAGTCACTTTCCCTGGGTGCTCTCCATGCTAGCTTAGACATGATTGGTCACTGTGAATTTATTTATAGCCATATTGTGTTTACGCCAAAAGGCAAAGCTCTCGATTTACTGGTCAATCTATGTTCCTACTCTCACCTGTGGTCACGAGCTTTGGGTGGTGACCAAAAGAACGAGATCCCGGATACAAGCTGCTGAAATGAGATAGGGTGAGGAGCTTGATTACATGGGGGAGGCTCAGAGTTGAGTCGCTACTCCTCCACATCGAGAGGAACCAGCTAAGGTGGTTCGGGTATCTGGTTAGGATGCCTCCTGGATGCCCCCTATGGAGGTGTTCCGGACATGTCCGACCAGGAGGAGACCCTGGGAAAGACCTAGGACATGCTGGAGGGATTATATCTCTCGGCTGGCCTGGGAACGCCTCGGTATCCCCCTGGAGGAGCTAGAGGAGGTGGCTTGGAAAAGGGGAAGTCTGGGTTTCTCTGCTTAAACTGCTACCCCTGTGACACGAATCCCTGGAATAAGCAGTAGATAATAGATGGATGGATGGATGGATGGATGGATGGCTATATGGATGGATGGATGGATGGATGGATAGATTGTGTTTACACACTTAATAGGAACCAGTGATGTAACCTTCACATGCCCTGGTCCTCAAGTAATCTGTCTGATCTTCAAGCACATAGTGATTTTATTAGTATTAGTATACATGGGAATTTCTAATCAACTAGCACAACCTCCTTTCACAAAGTCTCACCGTTTCTTCTTTGTCATGTTCAAATTGAAGTGGTCGTGTCTTGCACTGCCCCCCATGGTCTCCAGCGGTATTGCTCCAACCGTTAGTATCCCTAAGCTTTCCAAAAACGAATGTATGTTTCTTGTGCGTTAGGCATGTAGGCTAAGGCTGTGTCTCAAACCCTAGAGAGTGTGTAAGTAGGCTGTCTAGGTAGCAGCTGTGTAAGTAGCAGCGTTCTCTCCTCATCTCTCCTCATAAAACAGATTACTGAGACGCTCTAGTTAGAGAGAGACTGCGTCACGGCTTGTTCCCGTCCACTGCAGCACGCCACCGGTGGTTTAGCTGGTTGCTAAGCTACCGGCCAGCATCTAAAACAGTAGCCTGAGGCTTAAAAATCCACTAACATAAATGCTAATGGCTCACAATGAACGATTTGTTTGCAAAGTTGATAATAAAATACTGTTTTGTGTGATTATATGACCAGAAACACATTAAAACTCAGAGAGAATCAAAATAACTCACATTTTAAAACCACTTCATTGCTCCTAGATTTGCTTGTGTTACATCATGGATTGTCTTAGCGGCTGAGGAAGCGTTCGATGCTTCCTTAAAATCAGGTGTAAATAAGGTTCCTCAGTAGACAGCATGTTTAAGGTATGTAAGAATTAGGACAGTCTACATGTCGGGAGCACATACTATGATGTAAATTGCTGCCTATGTAGGAGCTCACTAGGTTTTGAGACACAGCCTACGTGTCATTAAGGTACCCTTTAATATAGGATTAATATAGGATGGCTGGTTACAAATCCATAACAAAGTAAAAAAAAATCCTACCAAACTCAGAGTAATCTAAAAATTAGTCATTAGATTAATCAACTAATCAAAAAAATTATCGTTGGATTAAACTATTAGGAAATTAAATGTTAGGTGCATCCCTAATGGAAAGGCATCCCAGACTCTGACTTTCCATTTTCGAAGGTAAAGGTTGATGATTGTCAGGAAACAGACCTAGATCCTTGTTAACCATGTTAGAACCTACAACAGTACCTGCTATATTCTTTCCTAATACACTGCTAAGTCAGGACGAGGTGTCTTGCTTTGTTTACAGGCACAAACTGTCAGTTCTGCTCGGGGGAACTTTACGTCCCAGTGTGTGCTTGTGTCCCTCTTTTAGGATTATTTGCCAGAAGCTCTTCGCTCCCAGCGCTTGGAAAGACTTCCTCTAAACTGTCTGTGCCTTTGCTCGGGTTTTGATGCCTGAGGCCCGCTGTTAGAAGCTCTCACAGCTCTGTTTGATATCTGACATCAAACCCCACGAGCTCCTCTCATCCGCCAGAACAAACAGACGCTCAGGGAGGCGGGGCTCCAGAGAATTCCGACCCGCCTCCCCGATGACAGCCTCTAATGATCCTTGTTTTTCGAACATGCTTTAACTGGCTCTGTGGCAGTGCTGGCTAGGTGACTCCTAATACTGCTGTGCAATCAGTGACCTTGAGAAATTGAGATCGATGCCTTTTTCTGGAGTTGTGAGAGGAAAGAGAAGGAAAGGTTGCATGATATAAACACAGTTCTCCATTGTAGTAATCCTGGCACCTATTGCAGATACAGTATAGCTTAAAACATGGACTTAAAATATAAGAATTATATAATTATAGTAGTATAGTATAGTAGTATAGTAGTGCATTTGACTCATAAGTCTCTTTCTTGCCTAGAGTTACTTTCTAAGTAGCTAGTAGATTTATAGAAACCATGCAGACCTACTCCTTGGGCATGATGTTCATTTAGTCATTTTGGATACAGATCAGTTTGACATGTCATTGGATGTACAGCCATAATCTATATTTGATTTGGTTATTAAGTTGCAGCCAAAGAGAGTACTTGGTTTGGAGAACTCAACGATGAGGAGGTAGCAGACTTTAGTTGTACTATAGATGTAATAGAACTATACAGTATGTACAACCACTAACCCTAACCCTAACCCTAACCCTAACCCTAACTCTAACCCTAACCCTAACCCTAACCCTACCTCTAACCCTAAACCTAACTCTAACCCTAACCCTAACCCTAACTCTAACCCTAACCCTAACTCTAACCCTAACCATTATATACACTGCATTTACAGCATGTAGATTTTGCTTGACCACAGCACGAAAGAAAATCCTGTGAAGCTCTTATGTTAGCTCTTACACGACAATGTTAAACAGTGCAAGACATACAGAGTACAGCAGACTATAAATATACAGAACCAAAATATACAATAAATACTATATATATCCACCGTATATATATATATATATATATATATATATATATATATATATATATATATATATATATATATATATATATATATATATATATATATATATATATATATTGGGTGCTTGGGGACTTCAATATCCTTAAAAAGCTTCTTTTTTTTATATTCAAACAGTATTAATACAGTACGTAGTGCTTTTCCATACGTCAGTGTGTTTATTTAACCCTTTCCAAGCTTCTCCTTGTGGAACCCAGTATTGTTTACAGTTTTCATCTAATACCTGCTTTGACTGCTCAGTACTTCATTAAGCTAAATCAAGATTACTGCTGAAGGAACTGAACACATTCATACAATGTCTGGGGCGTCCAGGAGAAATCTTGAACTACACTTCTTCAAACTGGATCAAGATCTGATCTACTTCTCTCACAATAACATATTCATGTTACTTTGTATTGTATGTATGATTATTTACATCTGGTGATTGCACTGACAACTGGACTAGTTTTGATGACTGGCCAGAATTTGTATTATGGGTATACACCGAATTTGTTTGGCAGTCATCTCCGAATTGAACGAGGTAGTCCCCAGGATTAGCAGGATGCTGCAGGGTGCCAGCGGGGTCCGTTTATTTCTTTTGACTTCCGTTCTACTGCAGTCTTCGTCTCTCTTTTATGCCTCCATGGCAGGCGACTGAGAACAGACTCCCAGTCGTTTTTCGGAGCGTTTGAAGCTGAAAGTGGTCTCGCTCGACTTCAGATGGAGGGAGCTCAGTCACGCAAATTGCAATGGGGAGGAAGCTCAGCGAGTGGCCAGCGACGGTCTGAAATCCTCTTCAAAGCTTCCTTTAAGGGCCCCGTTTTATGTGGGATGAATTGTGTGAAGGTGGAGAGCGTTCGGTTCGGGCTTAGAAGTGAGAGTGTTTGCTTATGGAAACCTGTTTTTTCCCCCTCCTCTGCTAGCTTGTGGGAAACTCTATCCAAAGCTAATGCCTTCAGCTTTGACGGGGTCAGGAAAAAGGACGGTGGATAAGATGTAGCGAGGACATGTGTGTGAACATGAAGAGAGGGCCTGTCTGTCAGGACGTAATGTATTTCCCTCAACATGAAGGACTGAGAGCAGAAGTGTCTGCATTTGAATACACAGATGATATACAATATCAGCATATGTATGCTTTGCATATATCAGCATGTTCATGGATACTCTTTTATGCTACACACTAGGAGTCTACATAGAGGAGCAAACAAAGCTCATGTGTTTTTTAGGGATCTCCCCAGACCTCATTAGGGAAGATTACAGGCTCATGTGTGCACTCCAAGTCTATCATATTTAAAAGTGCAAACCTCTATTCATGAGAAGCAGCTTGTTAGCTTACAGAGAAGAAGTGGTAAACTTATTGGAGCTTAATACATACGACTGTACTGCCTAAGGGGAGATGACCCAATTGGTATCCCCTGTGACACCCAGTGAGTACCCCCTAGTTGGTATCCCCTGTGATTCCCAATGGATATCATCCAGTTGGCATCCCCTGTGATTCCCAATTAGTATCCCCCTAGTTGGTATCCCCGTAATGCCCAAATAGATACCTTTGCCCAGTTGGTTTCCCCTATGATTCCCAATGGGTACCCACATGGATGATATCCCTGTGATGCCCAATGGATACTGCCCCCCATTTCGTATCCCCTGTGATTCCAAACGCCCTCCCACCAGTTAATATCCCTGTGATGCCCAATGGATATCACCTAGTTGCCAATTAGTACCCTCCTAGTTGGTATCACCATAATGCCCAGTGGATACTTCTGCTCAGTTGGTATCCCTGTGATGCCCAATGGGCACCCCTGCAGCTGGTATCCCCTGTGATTCCCAATTAGTACCCCCTAGTCGGTATCCCTGTGATAGCCAATGGATACCACCATCCAGTTAGTATCCCCTGTGATTCACAATGGGTACACACCTAGTTGGTATCCCTAGATTACCCAATGAGTATCCCCATTTGGCATCTCCTGTGATTCCTAATTGGTGTCCCCCCAATGGGACCTCTTGAGTTAATGATTTCTACTCAGGACTGCTCAGAGTCAACGGTTTTTGGCCTGCTTTTGGCTGAATTTGGATCTGTGATGGATTTAGACAATGTCTGAAGATCTAAAGATCTAAAGATCATTCCTGTTATTTAGATCATTCTTGTTTTTTTAATACCCTATAACTGATTGTTTCATTTTCCTAATTGTTTCCTCCCTTTTCCCAATCTAATCATAGTCAGTGTCAACCTGTTGACTAGGGATCTGAAACCTAAAATAAGCCTATAAGGCAAACCCTAGCTTTTCCAGTACCATGGAAAATTTCTCTTTGGCCCATGGCTGATTTCAAGTAGGATTTGTTCGACTTCGGATTGTTTACAGTTGATTGGACCTTGACTAATCGCTTATGACATCATTAGTTAAACCACATGCTTTGCAACAAACAAACTGTGACCGTGAATCCAAACTCCACAGGGCAGTAGCCTTGCTAGTAGCCAGAAACATTTCGGATGTGGTGACTCAGCAAAAATCTGAAAAAACTAAAGACCATTGTGCCCCCAACCACACATGACTTTTAATTGAAAGTCTCCAGAAAACTGGAGATAACGATGTTCAACTTTAAAACAGAGCAGACCAGTGGAGAAATATTAGGACAAAGCCAACTAGTCCAGGATCGCATTGCTAGTCTACGGGAGATACCGGAGACACTGAAATCACCAGGCTTGGCACCTGTCGACCTCTCTGGTTTGTCAATGTTGTTGGTGTGATGTCATGTGACTAGTTGGCATCTATTCTGTCGACCAATCACAATGCAACATGCATGAGAGCCTCTGTCTGTCTAGTCTGATATCACATAGCAGACTGCCTGTCCTGTTTATGGAAATCTGTATCAAGCTAGGCTAAATTTTGTAAATGTTGTAAAATATCACTAAAAGTATCAGATTTATTCGATTTTCTGTAAAATCTGCTGCACGTGGGTCTCCATTGTTGTATCTACTGACGTGATCAGCGGGTAGTGACGTCAAATGGTTGCAGTAACCGGCCATCACGCTTGAGCACAGCTAGCTAGCTAAACATGCTACTGTTCAGTCTTTACAGTTTCAACTACAACACAACATTTCTGACATCAGCGGCGACACCACACACCACGTTAGTGTAAATGGTGAACAGAGAGGGTGGAGGAGAGAGTGGACACAGTGCTGGAGTTGTTGTGAAGCTGTGTGTTGGTGTTGACGGAGAAGGAGAGTGTCTGTTAAAGGAGCTCCGCTTTCTAGCAGGAAACATTCACGCTCAGTAAACAGCTAGATACACTGAACGGGAGTGTCTCTGAGCTTCACACTCCTTTATTAGTGAAGTAGTATGTTCACTACTAAGACTGTACTTTCACCTTCAGGATCCACAAACAAGGAGAAGCAGCTGACGCTAACGCTAAAGCTAAACGTTGTTGGCGAGACGTCAGGAGAGAATCCAGCGCATGTTCACGTTCACGGTTCTTCTCGTGGTTCTTCATAATCTGGAGCTTTTGGACTTCCTGTGTGGGGAAACTGTGGCACTGCATTGTGTTTTAGTCTACGCTTAAAACCAACAGCCTCCGTCAAGTCTCTCACCAGTGGTGGTCTACTGAAACACTCAAACTCATCCAGACTGAAGTGAGGAGAGCAGAGCGGGGGTCTTTGGGTAGCTGTGTTGATCCACACGCTGCTTCACTAACTATTCTCCTTGTTTATGTTTGTGAAGCTGTTTAGACTAATATCAGTCTTCCCACTGCCTTTCACTGAAACAACATCAACAACACAATGTACATGGTTTTCTTTAAGCTAGGTTAGTAACTAACATTCACTCCTTCACACCACAGTCCAGTTTAGCACTGTAACCATTTGAACTCATCTACCCAGCAGGCATTGCATCCATATGTTAAATATTTAGAATAAAAGTGTTAATTTATAAATAAATCTGATACTTTAGTGATTTTTTAACAACATCTTAACAATTTAGAGTCATTCCACCATATTAAGGCTTCCAAGTGTTACCAGCCGGGGTTCCCTTTAAGAGACAGCTTGAGAGGGGATTGTTCAGCAGTGCTGTAGATCAGGGCGATAGGATTCCCCCCTCTTAGCCTGGTGTTCTTGTTTGGAACTCCACTGGCTGACCTGTAGCCTGAACTGCATTAAGCACTAATATGAGAGAGACAGTGCATTAGAGGCAGGCCATGGATATAACATACATTAATGCTGAGCAGCTCAGCGCGAGAGTGAGCGAGAGAGAGAGAGAGAGATTAGGCTGTTTTGCGAGAGGAATGTTGCTGGAATGCTCAGATAAGTAAGTGTGTGTGTGTGTGTGTGTGTGTGTGTGTGCGGTAAGTCTGAAAGCCCTGATCATGTGAAGCTGGAGGAGCACAGACGGAGTGTGGGAGAGATGATGTGTGCATGCAGCTTTCAGCCACCACATGCTCTGTTACTGGGTGTCTCAGGGTAGGAGGCGGAAATGGCCTGGTTTTACTGGGGGACTTGTCTGTTTATCAAAATTGTGTTATTGTGTAAATGTGATCTACTGTTTAGGGCTCAGCATGACGTGCAGAGCAATGGAGTCATGTAAGTGGATGCTGTTGCTTCACGTCCAATGCCCAGTAGATGTTTTAGGTCAAGAGTTCTAAGAAAATTCAGTCTAGCTCAACTCATTGCTGATGGCTCCATGAATACAAATCACAGGAGAAGGGAACGCTTTACAACAAGCCACTTAATGAATCCATACTCCTCCATTCCAACATGCCCTAGATTCAATCGCTACCCCACCTTGTATCTTCTGAGATGCTTGGCCATGGTGGAGATCTGGACCCAACCAAAATAAGAGGAACCTATTTCAAACCCTATGGCATGACTTTTTATTGTAGTCCTCAGGAAATCAGAGATAACAACATTCAATATCTGATCTTTGAAGCTCTGTGGATCGATAGGTCCAAAGCCAAATGGGTCAGTAAAGCTCTGGGTTGCTTTGCTCATCTTCAAGAAACCAGAGACCCCAGGCTTCTCATGTCACCAGTGACTCGTTGATATCAAGCCTAAAGCAGCATCGTCAAGCAGAAGAGTCAACTAGTCTAGTAGTCTGTGGAACCCCTAGCACGTGGTGGCCTTTAGAGTAGGTCACAATGACCTAATGCTGATAATATAATAGCTCATGTCTTAGGAGTCATGTTGGCGTGGTGAGATAAAATGCCCCAGAAGCATCATGACACAATATAATATAATAATAAAGAGCCCATCGGCCACATTATTAGGTACACCTTCTATAGTACACCTTCTAAGTTCTATAGTTTGAGCAGTAGTAGTTCTAGTAGCTCTACAATTCTAATACAACCATGGCTGGATGTAAAGTAGTCTTCTTGTTACAATACTGTGACATGCTAAAGCTAACTGAGCTAACTATTTGTGTCCTGGCTGCCCACGAAACGTGACTATTGGGTTCCATTTTCAAATGTAGATCTAAAACCCTGAATAGCTGACGTGTAGACTAGTTAGCAATCGTTAAGTGCACTAACTTATCATTAACAAACTGATTACTAGACATGGAGATCATTGCACTGAGCAAAACAGAAAGTGTGCGTTCCTTATCGATTGCGGAGTTCCTTAGCAGCTTTTCCTGGACACCAACATACTTGAGCATGCAGCGTTGCCATGGAGACGTATCGAGCAGAACCCGCTACACCGCCACCTTCCATTGGCTGGGCCTAGTGTGCGTTCAGTGCCATGTAAATTCCAAGAATTTAGAAATCCGAGCCCCAACCTTTACTCCTGGAACAGTTTTCCAGTGAGTTCCGGCCCAGACCCGGCGTGGGTCGCGTCCTCAGAGAGAGGGGGCCGTGCACGTTCCGAAACCGCGGTGCAGCATTGCTAACAGCTCGATTAGGACCGCAGTAATGTTTCATTTGATTGCAATTGAAAAGCAGTGAACAAACGCTGCAGCGGCTCTGCTTTCATACACACCTCGGTTCTCACCGCCGTACGGGAATCCACTGTGAAGGAGCGATTGTGTGCTGCCAAGGCCTGCGGCGCTGGAGGACAGAGGGGCAGACTGGCGTCAGAGGCAGGAGTGTATAATGACGCGGGACACGATGTACCATCCAACTGCATGCCTGGGACTAACGTGCCCGTAACGAGGTCCGCGGCAGCGCTGGCTCCGTGTCAGTTATGATGAGGCGTGTCAGTTATTATGTTGGCTTCAGGCTAATTAGGGGCACGCAACAAAGCAATGAGCGGCAAAGCTGGTCTAATTGTGAACAGGGAGCCCAGCGTGGATGTAAGTGGGAGATGTTACTCATTTGGGCCACTATTGGACTCATTCTGGAGCCTGATTGCTTCTGTTTGCTCTGGTACTGATTAAGGTTGTCACCTAGTTCAGGGCCTGGAGGTGGTGCACATACATAAATAGGAGTAGAACAAGTTTATTCTAGTCACCGTATTTGGCCACACCCACTTTCAAGCATGTGTTTCTTCCACCTTTGTGTTAGAACTTCCGCTCAGCTAACCAAAATGAATTCAGTTACATGGGAGGAGACCAGAGAGACAGTAAGAAGTTCTAATGGGACATCACTGTCTCATCCAAGGTTATTAACACAGTGGGTGGGTGATATGAGAAGGTGGTCTGAGGTTATTAACACAGTGGGTGGGTGATATAAGAAAGTTGGTCTAAGGTTACTTATGGAGACATGTTTAATTACTCTGTACTCTCGGAAGGTGTAGACGGTTCAGTAATGAAAAACTATAAAAGTACTGAATCGTATCAGTACCTGCACAGTGGGAAGGTGGGCCGTGTACTCCTACACACAGACGGTGAGTTTATATTTCTGAAAGCCACTTAAACCCAAGTCCAGCCAGCTGCCCGAGCCACTCTGTGTGGATGTTAGTTACAGTCCAGATAGCCTAGCGCGGTGGACACTGATCAGAAAACAGTTACTGAACTGATAGACTCACAACCACCTCACAGAGCTTCAAAACAGAGACATTTCTCTGGATAAGGAAGCTCTGGTGCTGGTTCTCCTCCACAGAATGGTGAGAGCAGACATACGGAGGTTTGGGTGGATGTTTTAAATTTAGAGCTTCAGTCATAGACGCAGGTCCTCTTCTTTGGAAGGCGGCCCCCCAACACTCTGATCTTTATGTGCTGTGTTCGTAACTCTGTAGTTCAAGCCAAGTTTTCATCTTCTTCCAATTACTGACTCCCTCTAACTGAACATGTTATGCTAGTCATTTTACATGTTTGTTGTGGTTTTGCTTGTAATCAGTATCAACGTATTCATGGGCGCACCAGAAGTTCTAACACAAAGTAAACAAAGATAGCCGCCCCAGTGTTGTCATGGAAAATAGCATGAATAAATAAGCTCAAAGCCAGATTTGGACCAGTGGAGCCCAATCTAAAGGCTTCCAATTGTGGGCCCGAAATTTGTCAAGAAGAGGCGAATTGGGTTCATCCAGCTAGGGGTTGCCCTATAAATGCACTAGTTGGGCAGCAGATGACTTGTTGAGGACAGTGGCGTTAAGAGCTGCAGTGAAGAGGCACAGAAATCAGCTTTTCTGCTCAAGGCCAAGCCAGCACAAGCTGGACTGAAACACAGGCTTATACGACAGACCGAGTAGGCTTTGAGAACGGCAGTAGCAAAGGAGCATTTGACTGACATGCAAAACACTGAGTCACAGGCGGGATGAGTCAGCAGACGCACTCGGATATCTCATTTTCTTGCTACCTGCAAACACAATGCAGGAAGATCTTCTCAAAATCCAACGTCCTGGTCCGGCGAATAGGCTCTGAAAGGCTGATTGGCGAGTAGACGCAACTTCTTGTTTCCCACCAGAAAGACGTGGGATGGGAGTCCTGCCAGTTTGGAATCTCTTTAGAGGTGGAGTTTAAAGAGCTGTAGTGATTTTAGAGCGTGGTGTACATCAGACAGCCTGGGGCCTGAGCCTGAAGCTTACCACTTAATAAGAGCTCCTCTGAAATGCACATCTCACACGTCTAACCGTAGAACCAGGTTCATCGGGAAAGGTGCAAACAAACACTTTTCACAGACGTCTAGAATAGCCAGCATTAATGGATCCCCCAGGGATCGCCTAGCTTGGGTACAAACAAGGACTGGTGGTCCCTTTTGGTTTGACATTGAATCCAGTTGAAAATAGACTTGGTATCTGCTTTCATTCCTTCAGTCACGAAATCCAGAGATACTTGGAAATACGTCTCAAGTTGAATGTCAAGGTCATGTGTGGGCATTGCTGTTTTGAGAATTATTAGTAATAGTCAAGGTTAAGTCAAGTCAAGGTTTATGTAAATAGCATTTTTTACAATAGATGATGTCACCAAGCAGCTTTACAGATAATCCAGGTCCAAAGCCCCCAAAGAACAAGCCAGGAAAAGTCTGTCTGGTGGACATCGGATAGCAAAGCAAGTGCAAAAGCAATACAAGAAGAATAAGATTTACAATTATATGCATCATTGAATGTAGAGGGTCTAGAGTCCCATCAGAGCAGCAGTGAGATACAGCTCAGTGTGTTGTAATGCAGAAGAAGAAAGGACTGATGAGTTTGTGAAGACAGGAGAAGAAAATGTCTGGAAGTGCCAGTGGCATGCAGGTACCGCACTGGACAGCAGGAGCTCCATGGTGGGTAAACTGGTCCAGAAGGATGGCAAACAAGGACACCTGGTCACGGTAGACAAAGCAGCAGCATCAGACCACACAGGATGGGTAGTTGTTCAGCATGAGACTGGCACAGCATGGGCACCTGTTTAGCATCAGACCAGTACAGCATGGGGAGCTGTGTAGCATCAGACCAGCACATTATGGGCACCTGTTTAGCATCAGACCAGTACAGCATGGGCAGCTGTCTAGCATCAGACCAGCACATTATGGGCAGCTGTTTAGCATCAGACCAGTACATTATGGGCACCTGTTTAGCATCAGACCAGTACAGCATGTGCAGCTGTTTAGCATCAGACCAGCGCATTATGGGCAGCTGTTTAGCATCAGACTAGCACATTACGGGCAGCTGTTTAGCATCAGACCAGCACATTATGGGCAGCTGTTTAGCATCAGACTGGAACAGAATGGGCAGCTGTTTAGCATCAGACTGGCACAGAATGGGCAGCTGTTTAGCATCAGACTAGTACATTATGGGCAGCTGTTTAGCATCAGACCAGTACATTATGGGCAGCTGTGTAGCATCAGACCAGCACATTATGGGCAGCTGTGTAGCATCAGACCAGCACAGGATGGGCAGTTGTTCAGCATCAGACCTGCACATTATGGGGAGCTGTGTAGCATCAGACCAGCACATTATGGGCACCTGTTTAGCATCAGACCAGTACAGCATGGGCAGCTGTCTAGCATCAGACCAGCACATTATGGGCAGCTGTTTAGCATCAGACCAGTACATTATGGGCACCTGTTTAGCATCAGACCAGTACAGCATGGGCAGCTGTTTAGCATCAGACCAGCACATTATGGGCAGCTGTTTAGCATCAGACTAGCACATTACGGGCAGCTGTTTAGCATCAGCCCAGCACATTATGGGCAGCTGTTTAGCATCAGACTGGCACAGAATGGGCAGCTGTTTAGCATCAGACTAGTACATTATGGGCAGCTGTTTAGCATCAGACTGGCACAGAATGGGCAGCTGTTTAGCATCAGACTAGTACATTATGGGCAGGTGTTTAGCATCAGACTAGTACATTATGGGCAGCTGTGTAGCATCAGACCAGCACATTATGGGCAGCTGTGTAGCATCAGACCAGTACATTATGGGCACCTGTTTAGCATCAGACTAGTACATTATGGGCAGCTGTGTAGCATCAGACCAGTACATTATGGGCACCTGTTTAGCATCAGACTAGTACATTATGGGCAGCTGTTTAGCATCAGACTAGTACATTATGTGCAGCTGTTTAGCATCAGACTAGTACATTATGGGCAGTAGTTTAGCATCAGACTAGTACATTATGGGCAGTAGTTTAGCATCAGGCTGGTACATTATGGGCAGTAGTTTAGCATCAGACCAGCACATTAAGGGCAGCTGTGTAGCATCAGACTAGTACATTATGGGCAGTAGTTTAGCATCAGACTAGTACATCATGGGCAGCTGTGTAGCATCAGACTAGTACATTATGGGCAGTAGTTTAGCATCAGACTAGTACATTATGGGCAGCAGTTTAGCATCAGACTAGTACATTATGGGCAGCCGTTTAGCATCAGACTGGCACAGAATGGGCAGCTGTCTAGCATCAGACCAGAACATTATGGGCAGCTGTTTAGCATCAGACCAGAACATTATGGGCACCTGTTTAGCATCAGAACAGCACGTTATGGGCAGCTGTTTAGCATCAGACCAGCACATTATGGGCAGCTATTTAGCATCAGACCAGAACATTATGGGCAGGTGTTTAGCATCAGACTAGTACATTATGGGCAGTAGTTTAGCATCAGACTAGTACATTATGGGCAGTAGTTTAGCATCAGACTAGTACATTATGGGCAGTTGTTTATTATCAGACCAGCACAGGATGTGCAGTTGTTTATTATCAGACCAGAACAGGATGTGCAGTTGTTTATTATCAGACCAGCACAGGATGTGCAGTTGTTTATTATCAGACCAGAACAGGATGTGCAGTTGTTTATTATCAGACCAGCACAGGATGTGCAGTTGTTTATTATCAGACCAGCACAGGATGTGCAGTTGTTTATTATCAGACCAGCACAGGATGTGCAGTTGTTTATTATCAGACTGGCGCAGCATGTTTAGCTCTGTTAGGAATGACTGAGGACAGTAGATGTTGGTAATAGGGTGCAGCAGTGACTCGGCAGGTCTGGCTCCTACAGCAGAACAGATACTTTGCTGTCTTTCTCCGGCTGCCAGCGCGTTCCTGTGGCCCGTCCTGTCTGGGATTAGATCCCCAATTATCCCCGCTTTGATCCCGCAAACAATCGGCGTCTGATCCTTTGTGCTTTTTTCTTCCTCTCTTTACATTACGCGTACGGCCCATCTGCTCCAGTTCAGGACCAGGGAGGCACAACAGAGTGGGAGGAGGAGCGAGGGATGATTGAGATGAGAGTGGGCAGGTGAGAGAGGGAGAGACAGAAGCGACGAGACGGCGGCAGGTGGACGGACAAATGTGGGACGAGCGTCACTGAGATAATTGCTGTCGTTCAGAGAGACGGAGGCGGGGAGCGAACGAGACGGGGGTCATCGTGGACAGCGTTCTGATTCTGCCTACTGTATGTTGGCAGTTCCGCCGACTGGCATGGTCCTGGCGCGCGAGGGCGTTCGAGGTCGTGTATTTTTGGGTGTGCGTGTCGTTTTTGTTTTTTTTTATGAGTGCGTTGTGTAAGTAGTGTAGTGGAAGGCTGCTATGTGGGTCAGTGGGTTAGCGCTGCTAGAGCCCAAAACCCTCCTGCGTTCTGAGGGATCATCTGCATCTTATCAGAGCGATTAGCGTCCTCTCAGGCTCGAGTGCGTCTGTGTGTGTGAGACTGAGTGGATTGCCGAGACCAATCCGTGCCACGGCCCTGCACCCATCATGCACCGGCACCAAAATTAAAAGCACTGGGGTTCTTTAAGCTTCTGCAAACTTTGATGTTGAACCAAATGTGGAAAACATCAACTTCTGCTGCGTCGGCTGACGCAAGACCCCTTTCTGCCGAGAGGAATTCCCGCCAGACTGCAGTGGGGGGACACTGTGAGGGGGGTACGCCGGGGGCTGTTTTTCTTACAGTAGTGTTGCTGGGCCTGTGTTCGTTGATGGGATCGTAATCGCAGATGCATTCCGGATGCAAGCTTTACAAGCCTCGGCTGTGATCGAACCGTGGGTGATCTACCGCGCTGGGAGGCAGGAGAGATGCTTCATCTCACCCTCCAATCAATCGCTCTGTCACGTCTCAGTTTGTGGATGAAGGAACAGTGTATCTGCACATTAGATTCTTATAGTATTACATTATTGAACTAAATCTATTAGGGCAGGTGGCAGTACGGTGGTGTAGTGGTTAGTATGGTGGTGTAGTGGTTAGTACGGTGGTGTAGGTTAGTATGGTGGTGTAGTGGTTAGTACGGTGGTGTAGTGGTTAGTATGGTGGTGTAGTGGTTAGTATGGTGGTGTAGTGGTTAGTATGGTGGTGTAGTGGTTAGTATGGTGGTGTAGTGGTTAGTATGGTGGTGTAGTGGTTAGTACGGTGGTGTAGTGGTTAGTACGGTGGTGTAGTGGTTAGTACGGTGGTGTAGTGGTTAGTACGGTGGTGTAGTGGTTAGTATGGTGGTGTAGTGGTCAGTATGGTGGTGTAGTGGTTAGTATGGTGGTGTAGTGGTTAGTAAGGTGGTGTAGTGGTCAGTACGGTGGTGTAGTGGTTAGTACGGTGGTGTAGTGGTTAGTACGGTGGTGTAGTGGTTAGTACGGTGGTGTAGGTTAGTACGGTGGTGTAGTGGTTAGTACGGTGGTGTAGTGGTTAGTACGGTGGTGTAGTGGTTTTTACGGTGGTGTAGTGGTTAGTATGGTGGTGTAGTGGTTAGTACGGTGGTGTAGTGGTTAGTAAGGTGGTGTAGTGGTCAGTATGGTGGTGTAGTGGTCAGTATGGTGGTGTAGTGGTTAGTATAGTGGTGTAGTGGTTAGTATGGTGGTGTAGTGGTTAGTATGGTGGTGTAGGTTAGTACGGTGGTGTAGTGGTTAGTACAGGGGTGTAGTGGTCAGTACGGTGGTGTAGTGGTTAGTACGGTGGTGTAGTGGTTAGTATGGTGGTGTAGTGGTTAGTATGGCGGTGTAGTGGTTAGTATGGTGGTGTAGTGGTTAGTACGGGGGTTGTAGTGGTTAGTACGGGGGTGTAGTGGTTAGTATGGTGGTGTAATCTGTGTGTTGTTTTGATAATCTAAAGCTTTATTTTTCTGTTCGTGTGGTCTGCCTTCTCCAGCAGTTACTCTCCAACACCATCCATATGTTCACACATGTCCTCACACCACCTTGCGACCAGCGGCTCGCTGCATATGTGTGTTCACCTGCCCGTGTGTCTCTTATCAGCAGGCAGGAGCAGCTGGTGCCGGTCGGGCGCGTTAACCCAGAGAGGCTTATGGGAAATAAGTGCGCGAGTGCCGGGTGCACCTTTTAATTGGAACAGCAGCAGCCGTCAGTCAGAGGACAGACCTGCTGCTGTAGTTGTGGCACAGAGGTTCCGGCAAACGAGGCTACCGGATTTGTGTGGGGGGGAAAGCCTTTTTCAAAGCTGGGCCAGAGTGGGGTTGGCTGTTCTTCCAGCCTGGGCTTCAGCAGTTTAGGATGTATTGGTTATTAAAAGTGAATATTATATATATTCTGAGTGGCCTGATGTGACATGGCTTAGTCTTACTCAAGCAGTCAGTGGTCGTACTGGGAACCAGGGGTCACCAGTGTATTTACTATTTACTACTATGCTAGAGATTCGCTCATGTAATCACACATGAACTCTTTTTTTAATTATGTGTAATTACAGCATCATCGCTGCCCAAAAAAATAACAGATATCTGAAAAAAATAACAAAAAAATAACAGCCGCTGTTTACATTATGTAAGAATTTCACAGTTAATTGACCAATGAAAGTGCCCCAAAAAGCCTTGGGAAAAATTCTGGTTCCATTGACTTACACTGAAAGTGAAAAAGGTTTTTGGTCTCTCCTGTAAAGTAGCTATTTCTGAGTGACATACATTTATTATATAATTAATTAATTAATTTGTATAAACTGCTACTGCAATATTCTCTAGAAGAAAACATTTCAGACTAATTTACTTTGTTTACAACAACGTAATTAAACAAAAACTGAGAAATCAGTGGAATTCAGTTAGTTCGTGTTACAACAGACACAACATTAGCAACTAAGGTTTGCTCACAGTGGCGGTGAAGGTAACCAGACGTCCAAAGCTTTCAATAACTTTAAATGTAACCTCACAGTAAGTTAATGCTAGAAATGCTTCACGGTGATTCCTCTTTCTCTAGTAAACACTAGTTTTATAACTAATCTATGAAGCTGGCGCTGTTAGCATTTAGCTCGTTGCTCATGAACTCTATGACCGAGCAGAAGATACCGCACCTGCCAGCGATGACGGGATGACTTCATGGACGAGTGAACAGATGGAGAGATACGGGGAGAGAAAGAAGGAGTGCTCTGTTTAGGAAGGGTCCGCGTTAGAGGACAATCAGCTTGGCCTTGTGCTAATTGAGAGCTTGTCGTTTGGGGATTAGGCGCTCGGATCCGATTTCAGCTAACGCCATACAGCTGTAGACCTGCTCTGTCATGTACAGCTGTTACATTTGTTCACACACACACACACACACACACACACACACACACAATGGCATGTCTAGCCTACAGTAGTAGAAAAGAAGCTAGACAAGGTTTGTGGAGGCTGTACTAGCAGGAGAAAGCTAATATGGGGCCTACTTCTGCCCTGAGATCCCTTACATAGAACAGCCAGACGAGGTTCTCCTGGAATCGGTGTCCTGATTGGGCGTTCGGTGAGCGCCGGAATAATGTCTGGCTCCTAATATGTGTATCGAAACGAAGGAAACTTCAAACAGAGAATGTGCAAGCCCAGCACTTGTGTGCGCGTGCCTGTCAGTTTGTAAGCCGTTAGCTTAGTCAGCGCCTTCTCCGTATCTCCCTGCAGGCACGTTTGAGGGAAAACAAAGAGGAGACAGACGTTTGTTGACTGTTGACGGCTCCCGTCCTGGTCTAGGCGGTGTGGGTTTTTTTGGAACGGGTCCTGGTACAGCTTTGTTCAAAGACAAGCACTTTATCGACCACGTCCATGCTAATGCCTGACATGCTTGGGACGAGTTATCTACTGACATGGTGGTGGTGGTGGTGGTGGTGTTGTGCTAATACAAATGGATCAGATACAGCAGTCCTGCCAACATGTGGGCAAAACATGGGTTGAAGATGGGCTGCCAATTGGGTCCCCTTTAGGCAACCCCTTAGCAAGATTTGTCCTTTGCCTATATATGGGCCCAGTGTGTGTTTGCCCGTGTGAGCCACTAATCAGGGCCAATCTGGGCTGAGTTTGGGCCCTACAGTCAAAGCAGAAGTAACCGTAACCCAGTTGAACCCCACAGCAGTCTAGGGCCCAAACTGTAAACTAATCTGACCCAACTGGAACACACAACTGTAGCCCAAATAAGGCCCAAACTGTAAACTAATCTGACCCAACTGGAACCCAAGACTGTGGCCCAACTAGGGCCCAAACTGTAAACCAATCTGACCCAAGTGGAACACACAACTGTAACCCAAATTGGGCCTAAAGTGTAAACCAGTCTGACCCAACTGGAACCCACAACTGTAGCCCAAATGGGGCTCAAACTGTAAACCAATCTGACCCAACTGGAACCCACAACTGTTGCCCAAATGGGGCCCAAACTGTAAACCAATCTGACCCAACTGGAACCCACAACTGGAACCCAAATAGGGCCCAAACTGTAAACCAATCTGACCCAACTGGAACCCACAACTGGAACCCAAATGGGGCCCAAACTGTAAACCAATCTGACCCAACTGGAACCCAAATGTGGCCCAAACTGTAAACCAATCTAACCCAACTGGAACCCAAGACTTGGGCTCAACCAGGGCCCAAACTGTAAACCAATCTGACCCAACTGGAACCCACAACTGGAACCCAAATGTGGCCCAATCTGTAAACCAATCTGACCCAACTGGAACCCACAACTGTAGCCCAAATGGGGCTCAAACTGTAAACCAATCTGACCCAACTGGAACCCACAACTGTTGCCCAAATGGGGCCCAAACTGTAAACCAATCTGACCCAACTGGAACCCACAACTGGAACCCAAATAGGGCCCAAACTGTAAACCAATCTGACCCAACTGGAACCCACAACTGGAACCCAAATGGGGCCCAAACTGTAAACAAATCTGACCCAACTGGAACCCAAATGTGGCCCAAACTGTAAACTAATCTGACCCAACTGGAACCCAAGACTGTGGCCCAACTAGGGCCCAAACTGTAAACCAATCTGACCCAAGTGGAACACACAACTGTAACCCAAATTGGGCCTAAAGTGTAAACCAGTCTGACCCCAACTGGAACCCACAACTGTAGCCCAAATGGGGCCCAAACTGTAAACCAATCTGACCCAACTGGAACCCACAACTGGAACCCAAATGTGGCCCAATCTGTAAACCAATCTGACCCAACTGGAACCCACAACTGTAACCCAAAAGGGGCCCAAACTGTAAACCAATCTGACCCAACTGGAACCCACAACTGGAACCCAAATGGAGCCCAAACTGTAAACCAGTCTGACCCAACTGGAACCCACAACTGTAGCCCAAATGGGGCCCAAACTGTAAACCAATCTGACCCAACTGGAACCCACAACTGTAGCCCAAATGGGGCCCAAACTGTAAACCAATCTGACCCAACTGGAACCCACAACTGTAACCCAAACTGTAAACCAATCTGACCCAACTGGAACCCAAATTGGGCCCAAACTGTAAACCAATCTGACCCAACTGGAACCCAAGACTGTGGCCCAACTAGGGCCCAAACTGTAAACCAATCTGACCCAACTGGAACCCAAGACTGTGGCCCAACCTGGGGTCCATGTATGTATCACCAATCAAAATGCCACTACAAGCCCATATAAAACTCATATTGGGCCTACATGGACATGTCGGCTGGGAGTGCTGCTGGAGTGTTTAAACACTGTGTCCACTCACTGTCCACTCTATTAAACACTCCTACTACTTGCTGGTCCACCTTGTAGATGTTAAGTCAAAGACAATAGCTCATCTGCTGCCCACAGGACACTGTTGTCTGAATAGATCTGATTGGTGGACTATCCTCAGTCCAGCAGTGACACTGAGGTGCTTAAACACTAATGCTGAGTTCACACTACATGGCCCTGATGCTGACAGTGGTGGAAGTCAGAGCACAGGAGCGTCATCACCTCCCATGACGGAGCATAGCTTGTACTGCAGACGGTCTCATTAGAGATTCCTCCTGGTGAAAGCTCCTGTAATGTGTTGACCCCCACGTCGGCCATGTAGTGTGCCAACCACAACAGCGACCTGACGACTTTGAGAGTCATGTAGCGTGTCCGTGGCTCAGCGCGCCACCACCTGTCACTGCTGACAGTGATCCACCACCGAAATAGTACCTGCTCTGTGGTGGTCCTGACCATTGAAGAACAAAGAAGGGTAACAGAGTATACAGAGAATCAGATGAACTACAGTCTGTAAGTGTAGCTCCTATATGCTCAGTGGAGCTGATATAATGATGTACTAAATACTTTAATTATATAAATCATGGCTGTCCAAAACCACTACACAGTGGTGTAGTGGTTAGTATGGTGGTGTAGTAGTTAGTATGGTGGTGTAGTGGTTAGTACGGTGGTGTAGTGGTTAGTACGGTGGTGTAGTGGTTAGTAAGGTGGTGTAGTGGTCAGTACGGTGGTGTAGTGGTTAGTACGGTGGTGTAGTGGTTAGTACGGTGGTGTAGTGGTTAGTATGGTGGTGTAGTGGTTAGTATGGTGGTGTAGTGGTTAGTACAGTGGTGTAGTGGTTAGTGTGGTGGTGTAGTGGTTAGTATGGTGGTGTAGTGGTTAGTACGGTGGTGTAGTGATTAGTACGGTGGTGTAGTGGTTAGTACGGTGGTGTAGTGGTTAGTATGATGGTGTAGTGGTTAGTATGGTGGTGTAGTGGTTAGTATGGTGGTGTAGTGGTTAGTACGGTGGTGTAGTGGTTAGTATGGTGGTGTAGTGGTTAGTACGGTGGTGTAGTGGTTAGTACGGTGGTGTAGTGGTTATTATGGTGGTGTAGTGGTTAGTATGGTGGTGTAGTGGTTAGTATGGATCTACTGACAAGGCTGGTCATGTCTAATAAGACTGTTCTTTATAATTCATGTTTCTGGTTCTTCTGCAAAGGAAACGAGGTTGGATGGAGGCGGAGTCAAGCAGGAGGAGCCTCTCTCAGTCAGCCTCACCGTCCACCCTAACGGCATAAGAGCGGCTTCGTCCTGCCCTTCGCACGACACTATTTCACGCTCAGCTCTCTTTTTATTTTTTATTTTTTCCTTTCCGTCTTCATCTTCTTGCACGTTCTATCTGTCCTAATCCATTCCACAATATTTGCACATCTAATTGCCCAAAGGAGTTTCCGTGGAAACAGACATCATTCACGCACAGAGAGAAAGTGAGTGAGGGAGAGAGAGAGAGTGAGAGAGAGAGAGGGAGACTAAAATAAGGAAAGACAGCACGTCCAGGGAGCTGTCTAGAACAGATTGAGTCGTGCACAATGTGCTTTGCTGAGTTCAGGTTTTAAGAACTGGCAACCCGGGTTTACAGGCCGTGTCTGTATTTAGAACTCGCTGTTCTATTCGTACGATCTGTGCGTGAGTCTAATGCTGGGGCACACTGAGGTAGAATTAGGCTGTAAAGTAGAATATAGTGGGGATGTTTCTGCGTAACTTAACTGTTATGATGTAAACACTGTCGTTCAGAGGGACCTAATGTGAAATGCTCAGCTATAAATGTAAATATATATATATATATATATATATATATATATATATATATATATATATATATATATATACACATGAGCTAACACAGTTGTGAAAGGTCCAGGCGTTATACAGAAAATATACCAGATATGCTACATACTACCTACCATAATATCCATGCATATTTGCATACTACTTATGTATACTACATACTATCTTTGCTTACTACATACTTTATATGCATACTACTTATTCATGCTGCAAAATATCCATGCATACTTGCATATTACCTATGCATACTTGCATACTATCTATGAATACTGCATACTACCTATGCATACTGCATACTTTCTATGCATATGTGCATACTACTTATGCATACTACATACAATTTATGCATACTACTTATTTATACTACAGAATATCCATGCATACTTGCGTACTACTTATACATACTTGCATACTATCTATGCATACTACATACATTCTATGCATACTTGCATACTATATATGCATACTTCTTATGCATACTATATTTGCATACTTCTTATGCATACTACATACTACTTATGCATACTTGCATATTTTCTATGCATACTTGCATATTGCTTATGCATACTACATACAATTTATGCATACTACTTATTTATACTACAGAATATCCATGCATACTTGCGTACTACTTATACATACTTGCATACTATCTATGCATACTATATACTTTCTATGCATACTTGCATACTACTTATTCATACTACACATGCATACTACATACTATCTATGCATATCTATGCTTTGTGTGTACCTTTGAGCAATTATATAGGCTCAGTACAGGCATTATAAGTATTATGTAAGCTATATAATGCCTTATAAATGTGTGCGTAGACCACTGTCAATACAGGAAATGTTACCACTGTCTGTTTACAGTAGATTTTATATTTGATATACAATATAATAGTGTATAGCATGTATAGTGAATGTATAATGTATAGTGTCTACATTCTCATTATTCTTATGTATTGTGTGTCATGTAACCTCACTTTATAAAGGCATACACTATTGCTTCATAAAGTGTTATACAAACAGGTTTTTAAGCAGTTTTAGATAATTTTATAAGATGTTGCGTATGCCATATAAAGCCTTATAGGTGCATTCATTATGCATTTTGAATGCACGATACACGGGAAGGGTTACTGTTTGGACCTAAAGATGCATATGTGTGTAATATATGCTGGATGAACATCCCAATACCTCCTGATTATTTCTTATCTTTTAGATATACCCCTATTTTATCCTTATTATCTTTATATGTAAAGGCTAATGCAGGGGCAATGGTGGTTGTGACTAAATAAGCTATAGATTGCAGGTGTGTTCATAAGGACCCCTGGTTCCATTTACTATCACTGTAAAGAGATCGGAGTCAGTGGGATGTGCTACAATACACTATATCTGAGCAGCTGAACTGTACTGTACTGTGTTAATGTCCTCGTGTGGCCTTTGCCACTGAAATGACACTCTCAGCGGCAAGTGCTTGCCCTCACGCGGGACAGCAGGTGTGCTGTTGTGCAATTTATGCAAACATCTATGCTCCTATCTCAGGGGCTCGAGATAAGGCCATAGTTCTTGATTATCTGAACCGTGACCTGTCCTGTTATGGAAAAAGACAACAGAGACGGTTGTGTTTGGATTGTTTGGACCCAGAGCAGGACTTCCAGACGTGGTTGGGAGAAGAGATGGATAGTTTTCCAGTTAACACGTGGCCAAGCTGATCGCCCTCTAACGGGGACCTTTCCTAAGCAGAACAGTCCTTCTTCCTTGCCCTCTCCTTCTGTCCCTCCATCTCTCCATCTGTTCACTGGGCCATGAAGTCGTCCCGGACTGGTGCGGTCTCTTCTGCTCGGTCACAGAGTTCAAAAAGTAAATACTCATACCCAGTCCATGAAGCTACTGCTGCTATAACACTTGTGTTTACTAGTAGAAGAGAAGCATTTCAGGTAATAACTCACCTGTGATGAAGCTGTTAAAGGTAGTAACAGCTTTGGATGCCTAGATTCCATTACTTTGAGCCACTTTGAGTGAACAATGTTTAATATTAATATAAAACTAATAGATCTGGTCCTGACATCTGTTTGACTAAGCCAATGTACTGTGTACAGTGTAAGCATTGAAATTCTAGCTTCTACAAAAAACATAACAGAATTTTTTTAACCTTTAATCTTTAATAACCTTTAATAATATAATAAAATATAATAATAATATAATATTTAATAATACCTTTGTATTGATTTTGGTATAATTCATTGTTTACTAATAGTTAATAACTTCCATGAAGTGTGACCAATGAACCTAGCAATAAGACTTTCATTGTTTTGTACAGAGAATTACAGGCTGATAACTCACTACAGGCCGTAACCCGTTATAGGCTGATAACTCACTACAGGCCGTAACCCGTTATAGGCTGATAACTCACTACAGGCCATAACCCGTTATAGGCTGATAACTCACTACAGGCCATAACCCGTTATAGGCTGATAACTTACTACAGGCCGTAACCCGTTACAGGCTGATAACTCACTACAGGCCATAACCCGTTACAGGCTGATAACTCACTACAGGCCGTAACCCGTTACAGGCTGATAACTCACTACAGGCCGTAACCCGTTACAGGCTGATAACTCACTACAGGCCGTAACCCGTTACAGGCTGATAACTCACTACAGGCCGTAACCCGTTACAGGCTGATAATTCACTACAGGCCGTAACCAGTTACAGGCTGATAACTCACTACAGGCCGTAACCCGTTATAGGCTGATAACTCACTACAGGCCGTAACCCGTTACAGGCTGATAACTCACTACAGGCCGTAACCCGTTACAGGTTGATAATTCACTACAGGCCGTAACCTGTTATACGCTGATAACTCACTATAGATCGTAACCTGTTACAGGCTGATAACTCACTACAGGCCGTAACCTGTTACAGGCAGATAACTCACTACAGGTCGTAACCTGTTACAGGCTGATAACTCACTACAGGCCGTAACCTGTTACAGGCTGATAACTCACCACAGGCCGTAACCTGTTACAGGCTGATAACTCACCACAGGCCGTAACCTGTTACAGGCTGATAACTCACTCCAGGCCGTAACTTGTTACAGGCTGATAACTCACTACAGGCCGTAACCTGTTACAGGCTGATAACTCACTACAGGCCGTAACCTGTTACAGGCTGATAACTCACTACAGGCCGTAACCTGTTACAGGCTGATAACTCACTACAGGTCGTAACCTGTTACAGGCTGATAACTCACTACAGGCCGTAACCTGTTACAGGCTGATAACTCACTACAGGCCGTAACCTGTTACAGGCTGATAACTCAGTCATACAATGTAACGCTTTACAGGCTGATAACTCACTCATACGGTGTAACCCGTTACAGGCTGATAACTCTCGGCAACACAGGATTTGCGCTGATACAAACTCAAAATCCATGAGAACCGCAGTGACCAAGTGCATCAGCAGATAAAAGATCTCTGCTTGTGTTGAACGTGATGGTTAAGAACTACAGTGTAAGTGGAAGGGAGGACTTCAACTTTTTAAAAACAACAACAATCTAATTGCTCACAAACACAGCTCTTCACACTCGGAGTTACTGCCTCTTCCAATCCCCCGATTAGGTGCAATCGTGTCCATCAGCACCTTGTGCCTACAGACCTGCGGAGCTGAGAGAGTCGTATCGATCCACCCAGTTCTTCTTGTCTAATGACCAGCGGACATAAAAGGAAGACAGCCCTGCAGCCCCGTCTGCCTTGGAAGCCATCAGATCCACCTCCCCTCAGACAGGAGCCGCTGACACCTCCGATTACACTCGCCCCGGCCCTCCATAAATCTTTCCAAATATAACTTCCTGCCTCCTGGCCTTCCGTAGGAGCTCGTGTATGGATTCTTATAGGGAGCGCGTTTACTCCAATGTATGTTGTGTGTGCTTTGTTCCGCCGCGGGTGTCGGACTGGTTCAAAGAATACAGTGAATCAGCACTTGTCCTTCAAAGCTCCGCGTTTGTGACGAAGTGATGAGCAACTGAGTCAAGACTCTACGCTGTCAGATGTTTGTATGTGGACCAGGTCACGTTTCTGCTGGTAAACACTTGAAACAACTGAGCTACGACTCATTAACACTGCATCTCCAAAAGATCTGCTTATACGTTTATATAGACCTTTAAAATGTTAGTCCAACTCATATATATATATATACTATACTATATATATGCATACTACATATGCTTGCTACATACTACACAAGCAAACTACATACAACATTTGCATACTACATATTCATACTACACATGCATACTACATACCAAATACTACACAAGCATACTACATCCCACATACTAAACATGCATACTACATACCACATACTACAGATGCATATTACATAACAAGTACTACACAAGCATACTCCATACCACATACTACAGATGCATATTACATACCAAGTACTACACAAGCATACTCCATACCACATACTACAGATGCATATTACATACCAAGTACTATGCAAGGATACTACATACCACATACTACACATGCATACTACATACCAAGTACTACACAAGCATACTACATACCACATACTACACATGCATACTACATACCACATACTACACATGCATACTACATACCACATACTACACATGCATACTACATACCACATACTACAGATGCATACTACATACCACATACTACACATGCATACTACATACCACATACTACAGATGCATACTACATACCAAGTACTACACAAGCATACTCCATACCACATTCTACAGATACATACTACATACCACATACTACACATGCATACTACACAACAAATACTATACAAGCATACTACATACCACATACTACAGATGCATACTACATACCAAATACTATGCAAGCATACTACATACTAAATACTACACATGCATACTACATACCAAATACTACCCAAGCATACTACGTAGCAAATACTACACAAGCACACTACATATCAAATACTACTCAAGCATACTACACATGCATACTACATAGTAAATACTACACATGCATACTAGATACCAAATACTACACATGCATACTACATATTAATATTACACATGTATACTATATGCCACATACTACACATTCATACTACATATTCATACTACACATGCATACTACATACCAAATACTACGCAAGCATACTACATACCAAATACTACCCAAGCATACTACATACCAAATACTACTCAAGCATACTACATACAACACATGCATACTGCATACTCACTGTCCACTCCATTAAATACTTGCTGGTCCACCTTGTAGATGTAAAGTCAGAGACAGTAGCTCATCTGCTGCTGCACAGTTTGTGTTCCTCTAGTCCTTCATCAGTGGACACAGGACGCCGCCCACAGGACACTGTTGTCTGGACAGTTTTGGTTGGGGGACGGTTCTCAGTCCAGCAGCAGCACTGCTGTGTCTGATCCACTCACACCAGCACAACACAAACACAAACCTACACACTACCACCACGTCAGAATCACTGCAGTGCTGAGAATGACCCACCACTCAAATAATACCTGGTCTGTGGTGGTCTTGTGGGGGTCCTGACTATTGAGGCTCATCTAGTTGAGTTGTATTTATTTTTGTTGTGATTTTTGTACTCATCATTTAGAAGCTGAACTGTCATCAGTTCTCGTCTGTCATAGCTTAACATACAGCTGGCCTTCTATCAAAGGAATCTGGTCTCAGATCAGTTCTGACTGATCTAAGTTTTGCTTGCCTGGAGCTACCGGTGCACCGGAGGTCAGTCTCAGGCCACGGTAACCACAACTGAACTTCACGGGGGTCTTGAGAGGTTCAGCTCAGCCCACGTCCGGTCCTGTTTGTCCGGGTCGTTTTACCACTGGGCGCCAGGATCCCTCTCTCCTTCTCTTTCCCTCTCGCTCTCTGCTCCCTGATCTATCGATTCTCTGCTTGCTCTGCCTCCCCTCCTGCTACCTGATCTGCACATCTATGGGAAGTCTTCTCCGTTCTCTTTCCTTGTCCGTCTTTGGGAGCCCAGTTGTTTCGTTTGGTCATGAGATTGATTGTGGGACCTCCTCCTCCTCCTCCTTCCTAAAACCAGTCCAGCTCCTGTTAATTTGTCAGCTAAATGAAGGTGCACTACGGTAGGTGCCATGTTTCAAGGTGCACCTGGGCTCTTGGGCATCGCTCCTGCTGTGCTACTGCTGTGAAGCCGAGGCTGAGGTGCTGAGACGGGATTTGTTGGAATGATCGCCTTGTCCAGGGCCTACTGCACCCGGCAGCAGCTCAATGTGCTAAGCAGGGACCTTTAGACTGACACACAGCTGGTACATACTTCTCCACCTCTCGCAAACCATTTTGGACACAAGACTGCTTGGTCAGGCTTGGCTGTTGCTCTAGCAGCTCTTCCTGGAATGCTCAGAATGCAGCTTGCTTTGGCGTGGCATTAAGAATTGCATCATCGTTTAATGCAACAATGCATCAAACGCATGGTGCGCAGTTCAAAGCATGTGCGTTTGCTTTTTTTTGTGAAGTATGTTTTAGGCCAAAAACTCATGTCAACACTACTGTAACACTACAGTGTCGTTGGCATCAGCCAATATTTTATTTTTCTTTAGACGTCTGGTTCCAATCACAACCACTTTGAACAAGTCTCTGTAGCTTTCTCTATAACCTGAATGAGTTTCATGTGTACAACAAGCTACAGAACACAATAAAGCTAAGAGAAGAAAAAAACAGAAAAGCAAAACAGATCCCCTCTAAAACTTGACTCAGATGGTTTTCTGCCATGTCCTGAACTTCAGTGTTAAGGCCACGAGAACATTTTAGGATGAACGCGCCACTCTAACCCAACCCACCCACCCCATGCCGTGCCACCCCATCCCGTGCCACCCCATCCCAACCCGAGCCATCCCAACCCATGCCGTGCCACCCCATCCCAACCCGAGCCATCCAAACCCTAGCCACCCCAACCCAACTCCAACCCAAACCCGAGCCACCCAAACCCCAACCCGAGCCACCCAAACCACAACCCGAGCCACCCAAACCACAACCCGAGCCACCCAAACCCCAACCCGAGCCACCCAAACCCCACCCCAACCCAAGCCATCCCAACCCGAGCCATCCCAACCCATGCCGTGCCACCCCATCCCAACCCGAGCCATCCCAACCCGAGCCACCCCAACCCAACTCCAACCCAAACCCGAGCCACCCAAACCCCAACCCGAGCCACCCAAACCCCAACCCAACCCGAGCCACCCAAACCACAGCCGGAGCCACGCAAACCCCAACCTGAGCCACCCAAACCCCAACCCAACCCGAGCCACCCAAACTGCAACCCAAACTGCAACCCAAACCCCAACCCGAGCCACCCCAACCCGAGCCACCCCAACCCAAGCCACCCCAACCCCTTACTCACACCCTGAGCTTCCGTGTTTAGGCTACAAGAACATTTCAGGATTAACGCGCCAACCCACCCCGCACCGCACCAACCCACCCCACGCAGCGCCACCCCAAACCAACCCGCCCTGCACCTACCCAACCCAACCCACCACTGCCTGCACCACCAGGGTTTCCTGAATAAATTGACTGGAACAGACTTCAGTCATACCAGAGTTGTATTGTCCTTATTTGTACAGCTGTAGTGGCGAATATCACAATGGAACATCATCTCAAGAAAGCTTGCAAAAGGCCTCCGAACTTTGTGGAGGCTCAGCTCGATCAATCCAGCACAGATGGCGTGCTACAGTCGCTGCGTACCCCAGTCCTTGGCAAGGCAGGCTTTGAATAGACGAGATCAGTTTCAGTTTCTTATGGTGTTTCTATTGGGGGGGCTGTGATAGAACCAAGTTACCAGACAGCCTTTTTCTTCTGAACTCGGATCACGTCCAAGTTAGTGAATCACAGCCACGCTCGTATCTCAGGTGGCAGTCTGCAAAACTGTGCGGACCTCTTCGCCGGCAGCAAAGATTAGGTCTCCACAAAGAAATTAGCCGCTGGCGACCATGTGCAGACGTGAACGCCTGGCTGCACTCGCCAGCGCCGTGTGTGCGCCCGCCTCTCTTTGAAGGAGGCCGAGAGGGTGAGTACGTTTAATGTTGCGCTGGTTTTTGATGTCTCTCTCTCTCTCTTCGCTGTGGCTTGTTTATCCGAGCATAACGAGATGCTATTTGACATCCTGTGACGAGGAGCCGGTAGTTCTCTCTTGCTCGCTTGCTCTCTATCCTTCTCCACCTCTCTCTCTCGCTCTCTCTCTCCAGCTTTGATCTGTTAAATGAAGCTCCTCACCCCGAGCAGGCACATTAAAGGAGTGCTCCTCTTTAGATTATGATGATGCGCAAATTGCACATCAATTAACGTCGCAGCTCGCGGCTCAGCGCTGATGCGGCTACGGTAACGCCGCCGCAGAGACTGCTAGTGAGGTGTGGACATAGGAGCAATCCCCAACCGCCACGAGGGGGAAAGATGAAAGGGACGAGACTGTTCCCACCTGCTTGAGAAACGGGAACGGGGGGAGGAAGACTGAGCGATGACCGTCTCGGGACCCCCTGTGGTGTGGTTTAGTGACGGAGGCCATTATGGCTGAGCATTGGCAGCAGGACGGTAGGACGGGTCTTCAGGGGATGGTACGATTTGACACAGATCAGTGCATCAGACATACGGAGAAGAAGTAGTGTCCGCTCTTTCCAGGAACTCCAGAGGTACAGAACAGAACAGCAGCAGAAACAGCCAGAGAGCTAAAGGAACCACAGCCAGAGTGATTGAGTTTATAGTTCTAGATAAGCAGCCCTTCTCGGCTGTAGAAGACGTTCATTCTGCTGCTTAATATTCCACCTGGATCCACGCTCTGCTGTTCCTAGTAGAGATACTTTTCAGATGTGGCTCTTCTGGAGCTTATCAAGCGTTTTACTCCCACATAGACCAACTTCTACGTTTCACATGAGCTCGTTAAAAATGGTAATAAACCAGTTTAGACCAGGTTTCATGACTTGCTTGCGCTAATAATATATGTAGCCCTGCCATGGCATATAGCCCCGCCCTCGATCGGTATCGGCTATCGGCTAATCGCACTAAAAGGTGATCTGCGATCGGAATCGGCCTCAAAAACGCTGATCGGTCCATCTCTAATGATAACGCATATGGACTTAAGAAACTCTCATATACTTATGCTTTATAAAATCCTATACTTGTAATTATATCCATTAAGAGCAATGATGGATGCTTGTGCTCAGGATTATGGGGCAACATGCTTGTCATATAATGCCTCATAAATGCATTACGAATACAGGAATATAAGAAAGTGCCTGACATATAACTCTATAACAAGTTATGATGCATTACAACATTGGTGTCTACAATGTTCTAAAGGGCAGATATATGAAATTGCATACTATTCCTTATGTATGCCATTATTAACTATTATTAAGTAGTTAAGAGACTTTATACAAGCATATGCCAAGTATTATGCCAAGTATTATGCTATATAACGCCATTGATAGTGCATTATGAATACAAGACTCATAATAAGTGCAATGTGTGATATTATTATCACCAGATATGATTAGATGCAAACAGATGTAAATAATCATACATACAATACAAAGTAACATGAATATGTTATTGTGAGTGAAGTAGATCATATCTTGAGCTCCAGTTTGAAGAACAAAGTGTAGTTCCAGATTTCTCCTGGACGCCCCAGACATTGTATGAATGTGTTCAGTCCCTTCAGCAGCAATCTTGATTTAGCTTAATGAAGTACTGAGCAGTCAAAGCAGGTATTAGATAAGAACTGTAAATAATACTGGGTTCCACAAGGAGAAGCTTGGAAAGGGTTAAATAAACACACTGACATAGCAAAGTACTGTTCTGTACTAACGGGCTTTATCTGACAAGAGCAGTGGAGCCAACTTTATAGTTGGGATTTCATCACAAAGAAACTTTCCATGGTCTTGTCTTTGGTCTTGCCATCGTATAGCTGGAGACCGTACAATCAGGTGACCTTTGCCTTACCGGATATGAGAGCGCTGCACTGATAAGTACATTCTGATTCATTAGGCTGCGATAACTTGATAGCCCGTGTGCCGCAGTTCAACCTTGAGCTTACCTCCAGCTTTTGTCAGGCCTGCTGCCGAAGTTCCCCGCGTTCCCTGCACGCATGCCTGACTTGATTTGATCGTGGAGTTTGACATACGGATCCAGGCGTCTGAGATGGCGGAGCTGACACCTGAAAGGCGGACTGTCAGCCAGAAGGGGGCTTGCGTCAGAAAGAGCACAGGATGACACGGCCGTGATGAAATGCTTTAATGATTATGCAAATGAGGGCAACACATTTTCATACAATTGAAATACATCGCAGGCAGGTTCGCCCAACCACAGCATGATTGAGGACTCTGCAGTCCTACACAAGGGTGACCAATCGGCACCAGCCTGTGGGAGTGTCCTTGATAGCTTAGCTTGCGCATTGTTCCACTCACAAAGGTGATAAGAAGAACCTCTGGGGTCCAGAGCTCTTCATGGTAACCACACGTCCTACACGTCTCACATGTAATTAGATCAAATAGTATTCGATCTGAAGTTTTCTCTGGGAACTATTTTGCCCAACAACACCCAAGACTCAAATACTGTGCAGAGGTTTGAGGCATTTCCAAGCTTCTCCTTGTGGAACCCAGTATTATTGTACAGTTCTCATCTAATACCTGCTTTGACTGCTCAGTACTTCATTAAGCTAAATCAAGATTGCTGCTGAAGGAACTGAATACGTTCATACAATATCTGGGGCGTCCAGGAGAAATCTGGAACCTAACTTTGTTCTTCAAACTGGAGCTCAAGATCTGATCTACTTCTCTCACAATAAGATATTCATGTTACTTTATATTGTGTATATGATTATTTACATCTGTTCTAATCAGATCTGGTGGCGAACATACACTTATTGATCAGATGAAGACTTCAAACCATCAGCTTAGGTGCCTCAGACTTTTGCACAGTGGTGTAAGTTTTAAGCCAAACTCTGATCTCACTACTAGTGTAAAGCATTAATAATACTGTGAATAAAGACTGAGTAGACTGATAAATCACTGACCACTGAGATGACCAGTCATTAAGCTCAGTGTTACTGAGCTCGGCTAAGTTCTGAGTAGACTGATAAACTAATGTGATAATCCAGTGATTTAAGCTGGGCATTGATTAACTCTAAAATAAATTTAGATAAACTAAATATTGTACATTTTCTTAAAGAATAAGCACAGCTTTGGTGTTGTACTGTATTTGTACAGGCATTACTGAGCTCTGCTAAAGCCTGAGTAGACTGATAAAATCAATGACAATCAATCAGGGCATTCATTAACATTATAATAAATTGAAATAAACAAAATATTGGAAATTTTCTTGAAGCTTAAGCCTAACTCTGGTGCTGTACTGCACTTGTTGGGTTACTGAGCTCAGCTAAAGCCTGAGTTGACTGATAAATCAATGGGATTCGTTATTACTCTCAGTGCTACTGAGCTCTGCTAAAGTCTAAGCAGACTGATAAATCAACGTAACAAACTGGTGATTAATTAGTTTAGGGATCACTAAACTAAATATCTGAACATATTCCCAAGTACATGCATTCCAGGGCAAGCCACATACCCATCATTAACTGGAAATCACACAGCTACTCATTTTATAGTCAAATTTGCTAGATTTTATTACTGGGACATGAAGAATTGCTGCTGTTCCCATAATCTCACTGCTATATATTATTCAAACGTATCCTAAATGTATTCCGAATACATTATACACTATTTTATGTATGTATTGCAGCGGACTTTGTTATTGGGAATACATTTAAGACAACGTACTCAGTATTCAGCCACCACATAGCCAGATTTTTCTCAACCCTGATTGTTGCTTATGGTTAATGATCCTCAGAATAAATAGGGATACAGTCAAAGCTGTGATTTACAATGTGGATGTAATGTAGTTTCTGTTGTTGCTGCCTTGCCTTGAATCAAGACATAAGACTTGTGAAATTTAAGCTTAAACATTATTATATTAACATTTTACTGCAAAGTTTTGCTACAGTCATGCACAGTCATTACTGGAATGCCGTTCTCCTGCAGCTTGCAGCATGGTCAGGTTTGATTTGGCGTTAAATAACAAGGTCTTCATTGTAGAAGAACCTTCTAACGTGGTTTGGATAGTAAGTCTCCTACTAGTAAAGACTCAAGACCCTCCACCCACTTGCATCCCAGAGATTCGAGACTCTTCCTTTCAAGAAACCTCAGTTGGAAATGTACCCAGTCTTATTGGGGCACCTTCCTCATCATCGATTCCCATTCCGTGGTCTTCGTTAGCCGTGGCTGACCACTTTTAGCAGTCCGTCGTTGCTGTTTCGCAAGGCCAGCCTCCGCTGATAGACCTGCCTCTCCTCTTCCCTTCTCTCCATCCTCTCTACGATCTCCCTCTCCCGCCGACTCCACTCCTCCTCCAGCCGTTGGTACATGTGCAGGGAAAAGTGCCAGTCTCCGTTCTCCATCAGCATGTCCTCCACGTGGTCCAGCAATCTGGACACCTGGGCCCTGTCCTGGACCGCCTTGTTGTTCAGAACACTGTACCTGTACCTGCACTTGCTCAGTAGCCACTCCAGGTGCTCGCCCCCTTGCTGCAGGCACTCCTGGGCCGTTTGCCCCTGTAGCCGGTCGCCCAACGTGAACACCACCATAGTGTGCCGCCACACGCCCTCTGTCAGCAGCTCCATCCGCCTCTGCAGGGCGGTCCGGTCCGACTCCGTAAACCGCAGCAAGGGCAGCACCAGGAGCAGGATGTGGGGGCCCGGGTCGCAAAGAGATAAGGCACTGAAAAGCTCTAGTTTCTCTCTTCTGGGGATCTTGTTCTCCTCTGGGCCCCATCCATAGGTGTCCACGACGGTCAGCTGCCGGCCATGCGAGAGGCCATGTGCGACGGCCGTACTGGCGCCTCCCCACGTCTCAAAGGCCAGCCTACCCAAGAGAGTGTTGCCTACAGAGCTCTTGCCTGTTCGCTTCGGCCCTATGAGAAGAAGTTTTAAGGAATTGGCGCCGATGTTTACGCCGCCTGGAGAGGAGGAAGTGAAGAAGTTGAGTGCGGTTGCAGAACAGAGGGATAACCATGACACAGCAACCATAGCCATAGCCAACAACAGCTATAACAACCGATCTGTATAAACCAGACATGAGCTGTAATGTAAATCTAGGAAGACTATAAGAAGTCTTTAGACGAGACATATCAACAGCTTGATTAACATATATTGCTTGTCATGTTTATTTATCAGACTTGTTGACTTCACTACAGCTTGATGTTGACTAGTCAGTGATCACCTGATGATGACAAAGCAACAGAAGCCTGGTGATTTCATGGTCTGTACATTCGGTTCCCGAAAGGTTAGCAATGTGATCCAGGTTTCATTGGAAAGGACACATCACTCTACACTACTCTTTATAATCCAGGTTGCAGTTGATGTTAGCACGCTCTAGTGCAGAGGTCACTAAATAGGTGGACCGCGGTCCAGGTCCAGACCCAAAGCGATAAGCTATTGAGAAGGATGTAATTTTGACTGTGTTTATTTTAAGCGATGGAACTTTCCTTGTTTTTACGGTATACGGGTTTTACGGCGCAGTAAACTTACAAACCAATCGCGTGCATAGTAAAATCACCAGCCAGTCAGATCTGTGCACGGGGAGGGGGCTGGTTCCAATCCCAGCGTCATGTTTTAATTGACTTTTTCTCTAAATAAGCACATTATCATGCACTTTTTAAAAAATAATTTTACTTGAAGTGAGAAAAATATAAATAATTAATTCAGTTTAGCATTTAAAACAATAAATATTATTGAAATATACTGAATGGTTTTTATAATGTGTTGGTCTTTCAGTTGCTGATGCCAAAATGGTGATATTAGGCTAGTATACAGGATATGGTACTGAATCATAACACATTAGAAATTTTAAGGGTCCGGACCTGGGCCTGAGGAAATGTCCTCTAACTGGACCGTATTGAATTCTAATTGAATACCCCTGCTCTAGGCCCAATCAAAAAGTCTGAACCCCCCCAAAAATTGATGGAAAATAGTGTCATGCTCTTACTCCACAGTCCAGTACTACATAGCTCACTGTCAGATTAATTAATTGCTGATTTAATTAATTGCTGAACAAATAGCCATTTTGTTATATATAGTTCAAATGCATTTTGAAGGTCTGACTTTTTTAGTCTTTCTTGATAGAAAAAAACCCCAGTCTTTCTTAATCATCAGCCAATTGTCCACCAAAATGGAACAGACCTTGCCTTCTATTTTCAGTCCCTGTGGTCATTTCACAGCACTTCCCAGCAGGACAATACTCTGCATTCTTTAGAATCGTATCACTTCTGCAAAAGATAGTTTAGGATCTTGTAACTTCTCCTTTGTCGGGCCTGTATTAGTCTCTTTATTGTATTGCTGAATCACTCCTCGGTGGTCTATAATGAAGTCTGGGAAAGCATCATTATTTCGCCTGTTCAGTTCAATTCAATTCTTTTTGTTTGGTTAAATCCCTCTGCTCTTTTATCAGCGGCGAGTTTCCCTTTGTAGCTTCATATCACCGGGGCTGTTCTTTATTTAGCCGTGCCGTCGACTCCTGAAGATATTTCACCCACTCTAAATGATTATTCCTTCCATTACGAGATTGCACAGCCAGCTCTTTCTTAATGAACTCTAATGACAGGCCATTTAAACGTATCGATGCTTCGCTGGATCCAGCATAACACACAGTTGCTAAGTACAGTATCTGCTGGACTATTTACTTGACCACATTTTGCTGAGCAGGGATAAAAAAAACAAAAAACAAAACCAAGCAACCACATAATGAGCGATCAAAGCTGCACCTACCCAAGTTTGTTGCCATAATCCCAGAGACCAGTTAAAAAGCCTTGAGGTCTATTCGCTACCAGCAGTAAGCATGTCTCAGCAGTAGTTTGTGAGTATGAGTCACTCGCTGAATGACGAAATGAAAGGAGGGGTGGCCACTATGGGGCTGGAGTTGGAGTTCCAAACAAACGTGCTTCCTTCACGTGAAGAACATGTTGTTTGAACAGTTAACCCAACCTCTTGTTTACACTTGCAGATGATATGGCAGGCTAGTGTTGTAGTACTCACCATGTGATAACAGATCCTGAGCATAAACTCCTAAACAATGATTTGTGGAGAATACAATTCTTTTATTGTTATATTTTATAGTCACATTTACAACACAAGCGCCAATCCACACTGGAATCCAAGCAGGAACTTGAAGGATGTTTTGGTAAATCTTGTAATTGAATGTCCTTGGAGGACTGGAGGTGGGGACCATGGCATGTGGCCAGTCCAGATCAAGGGCTCTGTTTACGTTCTGATTGTTTTCACAGGCTGATTCGAGCACAAGATACAGCACATCAGTACATTTTTAGAAATGCTGTATTTAAAAGATGTTCTGCTGGAAGGCTGTACACATATTCCTTAGAAGGGCAACATATCAATGCATCTCATTTTTGACTAGCTTTATTTTGCTATATCATTTGAACACAACTTTGGAATAGTCCAAAATAGCTTGGGAATAATTCTGGTTCCATTGACTTGCATTGAAAGTAAAGACAGTTTTGGTCCTCTCCTGTCAAGCTACCATTTTTAGATACATGCTTTTCTTTGGGCAGCCACAATATACTCTGAGAGGTGGTCCAAAGGTGGTCCTGACTTGAGATTGTCACAAATAACTTGGTGTATTAATATTCAGTACTGCTCTGGTATTTTTTCAGTACAACAGTGTCCAAGCTATAGTGACTCTATCACTACCAACTACTGCACCATTATCATTGCATATAGATACACTACCTAGAAGCTATCACAAATACAAGTTCTGCTTTCATTTATTAATACAAATATAAAAAAAGCAGTAGTTATATGGCTAATGGCTATGGCTAGTGTCTAAGCTAGAGTGTCTACCACTACTGACTACTGAGCCATTGTCATTAGGTATAGCTACACTACCTAGAAGCCACTGCTAACAAAAGAAAGTGCTATTATCCCTGTTATCCAGCTAACGTATAATATCATATTTAGGCTTCCAGAGATATTTATATTCATGTACGTCTATAAAAAGCTAACGCTACAGCCAGTAAACCATCAACATTATCATTTCTGCTATATTAGCTTAGCCTGAATGGCTACTGTTAGATGTGCCTGGTGCTCCTTTACCACCACAGCACAACCGCAAGGCTAAGATAGAAGCTAGACGTTGTGTTTGAATGAGCAGTGAAACGTGGATGCTGTTTAAGTAATGCTTCAAAATTTGTAATAAATGTAAAGATCGCTAACAAGGTTAGCCAATGTTTGCTACTTATATAAAGCTGACGCCCTAGTGGGGGGCTAACTAACTAGTCTGCTAGCCTACCATTAGCTACAAGACTGCTTATAAAAAAGTCTACATAGACTTTTATCAAATCAAATTTTAGTTTATAGAAATAGCAAATGCTGGCATGCTGTAAACGTGTCACAGAGACTGCTTAATGTTAGCCAGACAGTGTTAGCAGCTCATGAAATAACTTTCATTGACTGACTAACATAAAATGTTTGGGAAAGTAGCCACTGTTAGCAATGGTTTCTATCCAGCGTAGCTAGCTACATACAAACGTCTATCAAATTCACACCACAAATACGAGCTCTACTTTCATTTTATAAGAAATATTACAAGAAACTGTGGGAATGTTGTTCTTTAGTGGTTAGAAGGAGCCAAAAGTAGGTTTTATCCTTAGAAAAGCAACACAAAATAGTGCTAAAAAGATATAAATTTTTATTTTTCTACATTATTTGAACACCACAGATGGCATTTACATTGTATACAAATTTCATGATGACTGGACCAGTAGAAATGCTCCAAAATAGCTTGGCAAATATTCTGGTTCCATTGAGTTCCATTGAAAGTACAGACAGTTTTTTTCCTATCCTATAAAGTTGTCGTTTTAGCCAAAAAAATTTTGGACAGTGATGATATGGATTAGGTTAATGTCTTTGCTTGGAAATTATGTTTTTTTTCTTTAAGCCACACCCACTTTCAGTTCCTAATAATAATGCACGCCCGAGGATGTGACTACATGTTTTTGCGTTCGTTCTGGTTCAGGTTGGGCATTGTTGGGTCTCGTCCCGCACCCATTGCTATGGGAGACTCATGTCATATACCTTCTTATTAACAAACCAAAAGTTGGTGTGGCTGAAAGCTGAGATGAGTGTAAGGTAAACAAGAAGCACTGATGTTAATAGCATATACACAAGTTTGCTCCATAGACTAAAACAGTTAGACCTACTGGCTCATGAGTGCTGAAAGGACTGACTGATCCAACAAAGGAAGTTTCTCATTACTCTGCCTAATCATGCCCAGTCTGGGAGCAGCAGAGCGCTGCCAGCAGAGCAGCACCATCTGGGGCAGTGGGGGGCCAAGCACCTTGGCCAAGGGCATAACCAGGTATATCCAGTACGTC